>CM076570.1:1347189725-1347470307 GCA_034641835.2 Pinus albicaulis | reverse complement strand
TCTAACTAAACAATCATTCGAACTAGTCAAACAAGCTCTTACTCAAACACACCAATCCTGATTAGTCCAGATTTTACCAAAGACTTTTACATCTTTTCTTTTGCGTCTAAGCATACAATAGCTACAGTTTTACTTCAAAAGAATGACTTGGGGAAAGAAAAACCAATATATTTCTTTAGTAGGGCCTTAAGAGATGCTCCTCTAAAATATAACATCATGGAGAAGCTGTTGGGAAAAATACTGGAAGGGGGGGGGGGGGGTGAATCAGTATTTAGTGCAGACAATAAAAATTTTACTTTTTCCTTTCTAAAAATCCATACGCTACTTTCCTGAAGCCAACTCACGTATATACGCGGATATCCTTTGCAGAACTCGCATATGTCCAGAGATCTAATTATTCTTTTAATTCTTAACTTAGATCATTGCATTATTCATTCATCAGATGTTTTAGAAAATAGTAAACAGGTGCAGAAAGAATAGAATAATCATCACACATAAGAAACACACATGGACACCATGTTTTTAAGTGGAAACCCGATTCGGGAGAAAACCACTGCTGCCGTCGTCTCAGTCTTCAATATTTATTATAAAGAAAACTTCTTACAACCATGTACTGGTGCAGACTCATACCAGCACATAGGCACCCACTTGCAGAAGGCTACAACCTTCTCTCATTTACCAGCCTCTCCTGGAAGGGAGCTACAACCCCCTGCACTCGTTTACCAGCCTCTCCTGGAAGGGAGCTACGACCCCCTACTCTCGTTTACCAGCCTCTCCTAGAAGGGAGCTACAACCCCCTGACTGAAGGCTTCGACCCTCAGCACCACTGCAGACCACGTTTCATCAATTTTCAAACTGGATCACACAGCTTCAACAGAACCTTTCACTTATCAACAACCATACTTTGCCCATTGCGACCAACAGAACAGTGCAACCATTGTAACCAGAATATCAGAGATAACCTAGACTTCAGAATAGATATGCATAATCACATTCAACCTTGAAAAACTATTAGTTCAGATACCATACGCACTTTCATTTAATAAGACCCGCGTATACACGTGCTTTTCATGAAGTGAACCCGCGTATACATCTATGCATTTTTCAGAATAACCCTAACTGCCCATACGCGCCTTTGTTTAAACAGATCCGCGTATACACACGCTTTTCACGAAATGAACCTGCGTATAGATCTATAAAAGATAAACTTTGCAGAACAGACCAGATCTATGAACTTACCCAGATTACTTCAATTTCTTCAACAAATTTGTGCCAGGTCTTCATTACTTATTTTCAGATCATCCTAGAGATTCATCATTTCCAGATCTAGAGATTTGAACCTTCATCATATTCATAGGTGCATCATAGATTCAGATCTATCGATTAAGAACAGAGTTCAACCATACAGATAAACTTCAGAGTGAAGTATTCATTAAAGCCCAGACCCTTGCCCTCTCTTTGCACAATGATTTTCTTCTCCTTATATAGATTTAGCCTTTGTCAATACCATGAGCCAAAACCACATCACTTCTGATGGTATTCCTGGATGGGATCAAATAGACAATCCAGCGCTCAATACAATGGGTCAATACCATGGTAAAGTCCCCTGGTTTTACAGATTTAGAGCGCAATTAGGCATACACGACTTGGCACGTACTTTTCCGCGTGCATACGCTACTTCTCCTAATCAAACCCGCGTATGCTTTATGACACACACTTCTCATCATTGTTCTGACCCTTACTGATATTTCTTTCTCTGGTACTTCTGAGCTACTTGTAGAACATCAGATTTACATCATTAATAAACTCATCAAGCATCAAGGAAAACTTAATCAAGTAGGTTGCCATCATCTTCATCAAGTGGGTTTCCATCAAGGAAAACACATTTCATCATATTGCCAACAGAAGCAAGCCTTAACATTAGTGAAAGCTTTAAAAGACTTTAGGGTCTATATTTTACACTCTCACATAATTGCTTTTGTTCCACATACTGTTGTCAAGGAAATTTTAAGTCAAGGCCCTGATGGTAAAAGGGGAAAATGGATTGCAACTATTCTTGAGTATGACTTAGAAATCAGGCCCACCAAACTAGTTAAAGGGCAAGGATTAGCAAAAATTATGGCTGATTCTAACTTCCAAGCACTAGACATGAATATGGTAGATGTGTTGGAAGAAATAGAAGAATCTATTGCTCCTTTTATTGAAGAAACATTTCTGAATTCTCCTTGGTATGCTGACATTGTTTATTTGCTTTTATATTTGAATGCCCCTCTTTCTTTGTCTAAAAATAAGCTAGATTTTTGAAACAAAAAGATTTGAGTTATTGCATCTTAGATGGGGTATTATATTGGAAAAATGCTGTTGGAATTTTGCTTAAATGTTTACTTGAGTATGATGCAGGAAAAATCATGCATGAGTTGCATGACAGAGAATGTGGAGGACACCTTTACTAAAAGGCCACAACGAACAAAATTCTTAGATCTAGTTACTATTGGCCTACCCTTTTCCTAGACACTCAGAAGTTGGTCATGTCTTGCCATAAGTGTCAAATCTTTGATGGCAAAAGAAAACTTCTTCCCTTACCCTTACATCCTATCAGATTCGAGGCACCTTTTCAACAATGGGGTCTAGACTTCATTAGACAAATCCAACCATCCTCCTCAGCTCAACATAAAGGGATCCTCACAGCCACTGACTTCTTTACCAAGTGGGTAGAAGCTATACCCTCCAGGAATGCTAATGACTCTCTCATTATCAAGTTTCTTGAAACAAATATCCTATCCAGATTTGGTTGTCCCAGAAAAATCATAACAGATAATGATGCTACTTTTAAATCTAAAAAGATGGTTTATTTCTGTTTCAAATACAACATAACCTTGGGTCATTCCATTGATTAGTATCCCCAAGGAAATGAATTAGCTGAATCTTCCAACAAGAGCCTCATCAATATCATCAAAAAACTGTTGGAACAAAATCAGAAATCATGGCACAATAAACTAGTTCATGCCTTATGGGCTGATAGGTTAACTACAAAGAAATAAATAAATATGTCCCTGTATCAGCTAGTTTATGGCATGGATGTAGTCTTTCCCACCTCATTAGGAATTCCAGTCATGAAGCTCCTTAACGAAATGCAGGTTGAAGAGAATGATATGCAGAGGATAATCAATCAAACCATCCATTTACAGCAGACCAGAGAAGAAGTTTATGAGAGAACACAGTTGGTCCAAGAAAATATGAAGAATATTTTTGATAAGAGACCTAAGGCAAAAAATTTCCAAGTTGGAAATGTTGTTCTTAAGTGGGATTCAAAGAGAGAAAAGAAGGGAAAACATGGCAAGTTTGAGAACTTGTGGAAAGGCCCCTATATTGTCCATGCTAAAAGGGGTCACAATGCATTTTTCTTGAAAGAATTGAATGGAGAAGATCTGTATGGAGGTCCTGTCAATGGCAGAATGCTAAAGCATTACTTTTTCCAGGAATCATGAGTTTCGAAGAATTCTATCTTTTCATTGTAAATATCATAGTTTGAACATTGCATTCAAGGTTATAAAAATCAAAAATACAAAAACAAAGAAGAAAGGAAAGAGGGCAGATTGTCAAAAAAAATAGAGGTACAACCCCATACCAAAAAGAGAAAAAAATCTGAAAGTGTGCAAGCTTAAATGCCACTCCTGAAAAAACACACCTCTAATTAGTCATACAGCGTAATCTTGACTAATTAGTTTTAAATTTTCTGCTGATAGGGTAGTAAATTTGATTTTCCAAAACTGTTTAATCTTGGCTTGTTAGTAAATAGTTTAGGGTAGAAATTGAAGGTTCAAACATGCTCAAAATCTGAAACTAAGTTTGTAAATAGAATGACTCAAATCTGTTTCAAAATTCTGAGTCAAGAAGATGTAAAAATCTAGTTCTAATCAGCTCAAAATCTCGACCAATTGAAGAAAAGGAAAGACAGCTCAAGCAAGAGTCAAAACAGAGCTTTGAAAAGAGAAGGCAGTGCTTTTAACTTTCAGATCTTAAAGCCTTGCTTTTTTTTAAAATTTTCTACGAAATAAATGTCTATGTGTAGCTTGTTTTTATGCCATAGACCAGCATCAGGTTAGACTATTCAATCCTGACCTGATTGCTTTTTAAATTTCTGTTGTAGAAATTAAAGAATAAAGTTTGTTGGACAGTTTAATCCCAATAGATCGTAGATTAGGTAGAGAATCATATGGGCTCAACTGTTCAATTTGATTCCATGGAGAAATAAGGAGTAGAAATAGATTATATTTCCTGATCTCAGAAGAACAAAATGTTGTAAAAGAGTCTGCCAATCCAAGTGCACTCTAATGAATAAAAAATGTTAGATTTGTAGGATTGGGTAGGTAGAAAGCTTGTTGATGAAAGATCCATTGTTTTTTATGGCTGCTAATATGTTTTCAGAGCAAAAACATTCTAGCAAAATAAAGGCAGCCCAATGGATGAGGCATAGGTCAGCTTCCCAGAGAAAGCAAGTCTGAAGTTCTTGATGCCTTCAAGAAGACACCATCCCCAAGTGGAGCCACTGTTAGCCACGTATAAAATTTTTTATACCAAAAGGTGGCTAAATCATTTTTGGAGCCTTCAAGGAACAAATTTTATTGCAAAAATTTTTGGCTCTTGAAGACTCTTAAAGGCCTCATACCTCTGTCCAAAATCTTCCTTACTGTGCCCATTTTACATTCAGAAATATTGCTGATTTCAAAGACATAATACTACTGCAAACACCTTTTTCCCCTTCCGTCCACTTCTAGAACTAACCTCATTTTCTACCCCTCTCATTCTCATCAAAATCCTTGATTTTCATATTTTTCTCCTTCCCTTCGATCAGAACCCCTGTGATAAGGTTTAAGACTCCTTCTTTGCCTTATCGAAATCCTTGAAGCCCTTGAAAAACATTGAAAACTTCATAAAAATACATATTTTGGTGTAAAGGTTTAAGCCCCCTTGGGCTAAGTCCTTAGCCATTTTCACTCCATATGCCCTGGCACTGGGACCAGGTGCTAAACCCACAAAGCACTTATTGCATCGCAAATCCTGAGAGCATAAGTCTATTTTTCTGTGTTTGAAATCCCGAGGCCAATTAACCCATTATGCTATAACCCCTGATCATGTTGCATTCCATATAACCCACGGCCCCGTAGATGGGCACCAGGTCATGTTGTAAATAAATATTTCGTCCCCCGAAGTATAAACCTTAGTCTATACTAATTTGTCGGTTTTCATTATATCATAACATTTTCCACTGGTGCAAATTTCCATTCGCTCTCCACCGTCGATCTGATCTATAGATCTACAGCGTACAATCTATTGCCTCGGTGGTCCCCATCAGTCACTCACTGTTCAAAACTGGGTGGGATTCATTGCACTGCTTTTGAGAGGTGGGTGGTTTTTTTCGTTTGGCAGTGATGCCATTCATCGGCCGACATGTGGCCTTGAGAAAATTTCGAATACCGCCCTCATTGCGCATTAAAGTTCAGATGTGGAGTGGGCGCAATATCGATGTGCGTTGTCCGATCTAAGACCGCTCATCGGACGATGATCATGCTCTAGAGAAGCCCGTGTGTTAGTCCAAGGTACAGCGTAGTATTACAAGTATCTCCGCCATTGATCTAATCGGTAGATCGACAGCCAAAAAACCGTCGCCTTGGTCCCCACAGCCATGACAACAGTCCCGCAGAACTGGTGGCCCCAAATACCTAGTCATCATCCACGCGGCATCAATGGATTGGGGTGGGTCTTCATTGTTTCCACGCACAGTCATGAAATCCGGACCTGGGGGACTTTATACAACATAATTTTATTAAAAGTTTTTGAAGTCCGGGGCATGCTTCTAAGGGTTTGTGGTACCCGATCTCCGTCATTGATCACGTAGGCCGATCTCATCCGACGGCCCACGTTCATCCCGAGCTCTCCACTCATTTTTTAACCATTTTTTCACTAAAACAAAGGTTTTAAACCTTTTCTCCACTTTTTATTTTATTTTTTGAATAATGTGAACCCTTCACGTTATTTATTTCAGCCCCTCTCCCGACCGTTGATCTTTGCACGATCGACGGCTTTGATTTAAATTCCTCTTCTACCTTCCCTTTGACTTCTTCTGATCAATCTCAACCGTTGGATGATGCCATCCAATAGCCACGCTCTCCCCACATGTCCTTCTAAAGTAGTAAACCTATATATGTAGGATTTCATAATATTGTTTGTATTTTGCAGGGTTTAAAGGGTTTTTCCGCCATGATGAAGAAAATTAAAAGGCTAAGGGTGACAACCCTCCTGCCTTTGATTCATCAAAGGAAATCATTCGCAGGGTTTAAAATCCATGTTTCATTGGTGTTTCATGAGGCATTGATGCCATATCACCCCTGCGCAGCCCTGCACATCAACAAACACAGTGAATCAGAAAAAAATCAAAGAGTATCAGTGTTGAAGATAGGAACACACCAGAACATGAGATTGAAAACGAATCTGTGGGGGTTACGGCTAAGATGGATTATCAAAAGCCTAATCCCCAATTAACACATAGTTAACAGGAAAAACATAAAGGTTCATCACACAGAAAGCCTCCACCGCCACATCTAAGGCAAATTGATTCCTCGCAGCTACCACAGTGCCACCTGTGCCCCAAAGCATTCATATCGGAGGCCGAAGTTATTGATCAAGATCAGGTATTTGCCTCAGCACAGCCAGAGAATTTAATTCTACAAATAAACTTAATGACAAAATATCAGCGGAGTTACTTTGACATCACACAGAGCCTCAAAAGTCAAAAAGAGCTCCCACCGAGCTTAAATCTTAATGTAAATTATTTAATATAGAGGACACCTATGTAAGCTTCTTCATCGAGCCCCCAAAGGCCAAGAAGCCATCAAGTCTGTATTAATTATATTTGGAGATCTTTTATCAGATCTCACCTCCTCATTCTTCTATAAATACTTCTGGAGAAGATGAGAGAGGGGTTGGTTGATCACTAGTTGTAATACTGAAATTCTTTGAAATAATACATAGTCTGTTGAATTTGAAGAAGAAATTGAAGTCTTGGAAGTCCTGATGATGTTGTTTCATGCTTGTTACTGAGAAGGCTCTATCATTGGATCCATGAGCTTGGATATTGGTGAAGTACTCTGAATTGTTTAATGTTTTCTCATGTTTTCATTCTGTTCCATAATTTCTTACTACAGTAGGTTGAAAGTTTCAGGCTAAGAAATGACTCCTGGAAGCACCTTAGACCTGTTCATCCTTCACTCTTTCATGTTTTCTTCTGCTGAGGTATTTTAGAGTCTTTAATCTCTCTCTTTATTCCTCATGCTTGTTTATTTCTATGATAGTTCAAATAAGATGGTTTCAGCATGATTTATGGTTCTCCCTGCTTGTCTACTACCACTTAAAGGCTGTTATTGAAGTCTCCCTTTGAAGTATTTTCTGTTTATAGTGAACCAAGGAGGTCTATTCTGATTTTTCCCCTTGTCCTTGCTTGAACATTTGGCTTAAAGGTCTTTTATAGTTGTGATCATAGATGTATTAAGTGTTCCCTCCTCTATGACTGCAATTATCAGTTAATCTTTTATGTTTTCTAGGTCATTTGAAATAAATTTTTTGAGGAAATAGGGTGTTCCCCGAATCTTAGATTTCATTTTAAAAGGTTGTTTTGAAATCATTATTTACTTAAAGGTGTGATTTGTAGAATTCATAGTTAGCCCTATCTACTAAATAGCTCTTTATTGTTCAATTTGTGTTTTCAAATCCCTGTTGTTGAGAATTAAACTTCTCTTTCCAAATCATTGATGTCCATCTCATTCCAAAAAACCAAAGGATCCTATGGCCAAGTTAGATTTTCCCTCTGATATCCCATATCCATTGATAAGTTTGTCATGACCTCTTTTTGACTCCATTGCCCAATGAAGCTACTACTTCCTCTTTCTACCTACCTTTCCTAGATTTTTCATATTTTGCTGTATCAATTCAACCGAACAAATAAACAAACACCTGCACTTAATGACTAGTCTAAAACCAATACTCTAAGCACACAAGATAAACCTTTGCAAACAAACTTTTGAGAGATCCCTCTCTGAGAACAGGAGGACTAGATCCTGTAACTCTAAAGATTGGTTCTGATGTTGCCTTGTCTTTTGATTTGCCAAAATATCAAAACACGGGACACCAATAGAAGCATCGTGATAAGAAATGTTTTCATAGCTTCAACCTAGCCATTGGCTTGAGGGTAGTATGGCATTGAGCTGTTGTGATGCAGACCCAACTTAGAAGTCAACTCTGCCACCATATAATGCCGAAAATGGGAACCATGATCAGTAACGATGGTTTGAGGGACACCAAGCCTAGCAATAATGTGATTGAATATGAACTGAGAAGTTGTCTTACTGTCAGCAGAAAGTGTAGGCATTGCCTCAGCCCATTTGGTGAAGTAGTCCATGGCTAAGATAATATAAGCATGCCCCCCAACCGAGTGAGGGTTACACGTCATAAAATCGATGCCCCACTTCGCAAAGGGACCAACAGTAATGATAGGATGAAGAGGAACAGGTGGCGCATTCATCTTGAATTGATAAATTTGGCAACCATGGAATTTATGAACTCTGACAATACAATATTTGAAAATAGAAGGCCAAAAATAACCAGCACGAAGAATCTTCTGTGTAGTAGCATAACCAGACATGTGACTGCCATAGGTTCCACTGTGACAATCATTTAGATCTTTCTCGGCTTCCTCGTGAGTCAAACATCGCCGGAGTATGGAATCGACTCCAATAGGATAGAGAGTATCTCCAACTATATGATAAGGTTGCTACTGATGGTAGATGCATTGATAGGCATCCTTCACCAACTAATACCTAAAAGATGAAGTTTGGAGATAGACGATGATATCACCATACCAAGGATTGAGGGTGCCAATCAAGAAAAGAAAATCCTTTGGGATGAAGTCCTCAGAACAAGAAGGAGCGGAGTTGGAAGGGAGAGAAAAAATTAAATCATCAAAGACCAATGATTTCTTAGATTTGGAAATAGTAAATTCAAAATCAAACTCTTGGAGAATGAAAATCCACTTTGAGTATTTTCCCCCCAGCAATTGTCGAGACAATATGTAGGTCATGGGGTTGCATTCAGAAATCATTGTCACTATACGCAAAATAATATAATGACAAAAACATTGAACAGCTTGAACAATGGCCAACGCTAACTTCTCGACGTGGTCATAATGCGTTTCAAGGTCGAGAAGGTTACGAGACAAGTAATAAATAAAATTCTCATGACCGTCATCATCGTCTTGTACAAAAACCATGGCAATCGTGCTGAAAGCAACAACCAAATAAAGGGAAAAATCACGATGATAATCTAGAGGGCGCAGGAGAGGAGCATTGACCAACAATTTTTTCAACGCATTGAAATATTTCTGAGTGATCTCATCCCAGTAAGGAGGAATGCCTTGTTTTAACAATCGCATGAATCCTTTAGCTACTTCGGCATAGTTAGGTATAAAACGACGAATAAAATGAGCTTTCCCTTGTAAACTCTGCAACTGAAGCAATGAGGAAGGAGAGGGGAGATTGATAATAGCCTCAACCTTGAGAGGATCCAGGTGAATTCCGTCTTTGGAAACGATAAACCCCAAGAGTCTATCAGAATCAATGTAGAAGACACACTTGTGCGGATTAAGCTGAATGTTATAATGTCTACAATGAAGAAAAATCTGATGAATATGGTCAAGATGGTCTCTACACTTAGCTGAATGAGTGGGAAGGTTATCCATATAAGGCTGAATGATGTGACAAATATCATGAAAGGCATAAGACACCGCGCATTGAAATGTGGCCCTGACATTCTTCAAACCAAAGGGAAGCTTCTTATATGCAAAGGTACCCCAAGGACAGATGAAATTAGTCTTGTCTTGATCATTCGGGAGAATGTTGATCTGATTATAACCCGAAAAACCATCCATAAGGGAAAAAAATCTCACTCCCGGCACAGTCGTCAATGTTTTGATCCGTGAAAGGAGTAGGATAATTATCCTTAGGACAAGCTCGATGCATATCAAGATAGTCAACATAGACAAGAATAGTGCCATGTTTCTTGTCTAAAGGAACAATATTAGAAACCCATTCTGTCAAGGGAATCAGATAAATGAAACCAACTTTGAGAAGCTTTTCCACTTTTGCCTTAATGGCAATAGCTTTCCTAGGATGCACCAGACAAAGATGTTGACGAACAAGTTTCGAACTGGGATAAGTAGGAATCTCATGGACCACGATGATAGGATCAATGCTGGGAATTTCTTCATAGGACCATCCAAAGACATCACGGAATTCACGAAAAAGGCTAGTATAGACTTGCACTTTGTCTGAAGAACAAGTAACCCCAATATGGATGTTGATGTTACTCAAGCTACCTTCAGAAAAAACCTCATGGACCTAAACAAGTGTTTGAAGCGGAGGAGAAGGAACCTGAGAGGAAAAATGCTTAAGACAGGTAGACATGGCCCCTAGGCCTAGTAGAAACGAGGAACGATGATGACCATCATCCGATGGTAGATCGTCGAGATACAAGGTTTCCACGATAGCCTCATCGGAAGGAAATACCTCTTTTAAAGGATCCAGTGAATCAAAATCACCGAGCTAAGGGGATTGAGAATACATTTCAAGAGTTACGCTTAAAGGAGAAAAATCAGAGGATGAAGTATCCGATGCAGCAATGAGTTCACAATAATCAATTTCAATCAGACTCAAAGACATCCAATCGCTGAACGAAACGATTTGATCAAGAGAAGGGATAACCAAGGGGTCATCGGTTTGAGAAATCATGTTGACTTGAATAGTATTCGGTGGTGGAAGAGGGAAAAAACCCATGAGGGCAGGATCCTTGAAAAGGCCTGGTCCTACACTCTCGTAGGGAGTAGGAATCTTGTCCACATATGGAACGTTGTTCTCAAAAGAAGAAGTTAAAAAAGACAATTGATCAAAATTAATAATATTTCCTTCATGTGGGAACTTAAAAACATGAAAGGGAGTGAACGGAACACACAACATGGCATGAGTCCAACTGCCTCCTAGGAGGATATTATAATTTATTTTTGCATCAACGACTTTGACCTCGAAATTTATTGTCTTCCCTTCTAACGTGATCTGAAAACTAGCCAGAACACTAAGAGGTTTAGATTCTCTTCCATCAAATGCTTCAAAGGCATTGGGCGATGAAGTAAGAGTTGGAGAACCAATGGCTTCCCAACAAGTATATCACATAACACAAGTGGATGCACCCTCATCCACGACGGCCTGGTGAGTATTCAAACCATTAATACCAACTTGAATTATGAGCGCAATTTGGTGCGGGAGTCGCAGGATGAAATTCCCTAAATAAAAAGAGAGAAATCTAGTATGGGCAGGATCAATCCCACCTATCGCAGGTAGAAAATATTTTCATTGCGAAGGACAACTCTGAAGTACTAACGCAGACAATGCAGAAAACACCTGAGCCAAATCCTCAACAATAATTTAATGCTAAGTGGCAGAGGTGTTAGGATTGTATGAAGACTTACGGAGCACTCCTTTGGAAGGTGGTTGCACAACGGATTCGGTGCTAGGCCATTCAATCTCAAGAGGGCCAGAAATAGGAGGAGGGAAGGAGCATGAGCGATTTGTTTTGCCACTGGCTGACATGTGCTAGAATAATATTGTGATCGAGTAGCAATAGAAATGGGTGCAGAACCATTCATCATGAACACTTGCGAACCAGATGGAACAGAGGACTGAGGGTGCTCTACCATCTGAGTCTACTAAGGGAAAGGCTCTTTAAGAATGTACAAAACTCCTTGGGTTCCTTTGAGAAAATGACTCACTGCAGACCATCGACAATAGTCCTTGGTGAAGTGCTCATCGTCACAAATAAAACAAGGATACTTCAGTTTGCATTGAGAACTATCAACAGAATGAGGTTTTGGAGAATCCTATTTCGGGGTATCGGCTTTAGCCTTACCTTTACCCTTCTTCTTTCCTTTTGAAGTGGTATGTGTAGGATTGGCCTGAACAAAATTCACTTCTACGGGTGTGCCAAAATTCGAAGTTGATTGAGAAGCCACATTATTGGAAGAAGTAGACTTCTACTTCCCAGAGTTAGATGAAGGAGACTTCTGAGAATTTTGTGATACAGAACCAATATTACCATCAACGGATGGAGTCGTTGGTGGTTTAGAAGTTCCAGGTCGAGGAGCATCAGGCAAGATATCGTACAATGTGCCAGACTAAGAATACACGAGATCAAGGTACTGGGCATAAGAAATGGCTTGTTCCTTGGTCACACATGCCCCCATAGAGATGTCTTTGGCAATCTTATTGACAAAGGAGGTAGTGAACCAATGAGTCAGAAGCTGATTAGGTGTCTCAAATTTGATCATGCGACGACGATGTTTCCACTCATGAATATGATCAAAGATATGAGTAGCGCGGTCCCGTTTCAATGAAGTGAGGAGATGAATCCCAGTCTCATAAAGGATCAGTAACTAAAAATGTGTAAGGAACACCATGGAAAAATCTTGGAAAACTCCACGAGACAGCTCAATGTACCACTTTGCAGTGGCACCAATAAGAGTTCATTGGAAAAAAAGGAGACAAATAGAATCATCAACTCAAGAATTAGAAGAAAACCAGAAGTTGTAAGTCATCACATGCGTCTGGGGATATTCACCAGGTTTACCCTCAAATTTAGGACAATCACCAGGAATATTGGTCAGAATCGAAGGCCAATATGGATTATGAAGAATAGGATTATTTGTCAACTTTGACACATCGGGTAATTCCAACATAGCAAGAAGCGGTAACTGAGTATTGAAAGTCATCAGAGGTATTTGATAAGGACCTGTATGTACATTCCACCCAGTCCAAGCAGTATTTTGTGCCCATATATTCTGTCCCAAAGGATTCTGATCATAGGGATTAAAAACAGGATAATTCGGTTGATACTGGGATTGAGGACCAGGATACTGAGTCGAAGCAGACCACTGAGGTCCTTGCTGAGTAGCATAAGGATTCTGCTGCGGAATGTATGTATGAATTTGAGGTTTTTGATACATAGGTTTATTTTGAGGGTAAGGAATCTGAGGTGCACCATATACTAGTTGATTTTGAGGGTACATAATTTGGGATGCATTATATAGCAGTTGAAAGGAAACTTAAGGGTAATAAGTGCCCTGCAATTGTGTAGGTTGACCTTGCAGAGCAGGTTGAGCAGGCTGCTAGGTAGGGTAAATAGGTAAAATTGGCTTTGGAAATGAAGAAATCTGCTGGTGGGTAGGCTGTAATGGTTGCTGAGCTGGTTGAACCATTTTTTGAAATGATTTTTGGGGGCCACCAGGTTGACCTTGTGGGAAAGTTTGGCCTGATGGTTGCGATGGACCAAGTTGTCCTTGATGATCAGGTTGACCTGGAGAAGGACCAAATGGTTTTCCTGGTTGCGGAATATTTTGGCCATACTAAACATACGGCTATGATTGAGGTGCAACAAGTTGTCCCTGTGAAGGATAAACTTGCCCGCCCCCCCCCCCGACCAAATGGTTTTTGGGGGCCACCAGGTTGACCTTGTGGGAAATTTTGGCCTGATGGTTGCGATGGACCAAGTTGTCCCTGATGACCAGGTTGACCTGGAGAAGGACCAAATGGTTTTCCTGGTTGTGGAATATTTTGGCCATACTAAACATACGGCTATGATTGAGGTGCAACAAGTTGTCCCTGTGAAGGATAAACTTGCCCGCCCCCCCCCCGACCAAAAGATGATCCTGGTTGATTCAAAGGTTGAACCGAGGGACCAGAGGGTTGTCCATTTTGGACCAAAGGTTTTCCTTGTAAAGGTTGGCCCTGTGGACCGTATGGTTGTCCCTATGGACTGTAACCAGGGCCCTGCTGAGCTAAAGGTTGTCCCTAGGAGGGTTGTCCTTGTAAGCCAGAGGGTTACATAGGCAAAGTAGGTCTAAACTAATAAATGACTTGATGAGGATCAATAGGAGGCAAATAAACCGGAATACCACACTCATCATAATAAAGCAGATATGAATAAACAAGATTACCAACCGCATCATAGTGATGGAACAGAGAATTTGTAGGAGCCTGAAACTATTGAGAACCCTGAGAATTCTGCTGCTGAACAACCAACATATATTATTCAAAAGTAATACTGCCAGGAATCACAGGAGTAGTGGAAACTACATTAGAAGTAGATAAGTCTTCTGTTGAAGGAGCATAACGTCGGTGAATATCCAACATCTGCTCAAAAATCTCATAAGTAGAAACCAAAAGCATAGATGAAGCCACATAGACGGTAGGTCAAACTAGGACAAATGTAACAGTAACTGATAGATCTAATGCCGAAGGCGTCGGTCATAATGAAGGGAGGACCGAACTCTGAGGAGGAGTTACTGTGTCAGATTGTGCTATGGATGCAACACCAGAAATAATTTGACTCAGAGACCTATAACCAGTTGGAAGTGACATCGAAGGAGGAGAAGATTGGATGGAAACACAAGGGAGATCTTCGGGAAAGAGTTGATATTCTCCTGTGGAAACAGGAATTCCTTCATTGCCAATAGGACTGGAGGAATCCATATCTGAATCTACCATAATATCTTTGAAAATACTACGGGGACTAGGAGGTACCGTAGCAGCAAAAAAAGGCAATCCAGACATAAGAGGAGGAAATTCCCCTTCGTCCCCAAAACTGGACTAACCACATGAAGGATGCCAATTGAATTCAATTGGTTCATCAAGTGGAGACCGAGTAGCAAGGGGTTGGATAGACAGAAGAATAGGCTGCAAGAACTCGATAGACCTAGTGGATTGAGGGGTTTCGAAAGAAGTGTCTGGAAAAGAACTACCACTAGGAGGTAGTGAGGATGACGAAACTGGACGTTCCACTACTTTGACTGTAAATCAGAATAGGAAGAAAAAGAGATAACCAATCAAAGGTACCAAAATTGAGAACCAAGGAAATCAATCAGACAAAGTAATAAAATTTTAATGGCCATGTAATCGTAGGTGATTAAGTTTATAACACTGAAACCAAAATTCACAGTTTCATGTTTTAAGAATCGAGAAACAGGAAAAAGATGACTCTAGTCACTTTCAATTTGAAACGAATGTGGAAGGACAAGTGCTCGATGATCTCTTCTCTTATTTAAAGAGTCACGAAAATATCGAAATGACTTCTTAGGAATTCTAAGCAAGAGGGTGTACCAGGTTTCCGTGAACTGCCATATACACCTTGGTGATCAAATGAAACAGAAATGACCAAGGACTTGACGTACGTGTAGGTAATCTCCCCAAATGTTTTATTTGGTGTATCACGGTTACAAGGTGGCAGACTCGGCTTCCTATGGATAAAAGGATTGCAACCTAGATGGCTCTCCATTTATATACGTGATGGTATGGGGAGCACAAGTCCGTACTAGTGCTATCTGAAGCCAGAAGGCGAGCGAAAGCTACTAGATTTTAAGACGCCGGAACACGTCTCTAGCCTAGACCACTAGAAATGTTTCATTAGGTTCCAATGCTGCCTTAGGTTTATTGAGTAAATTTTAAAGTTAATCTTGAATTATGTTTCAATTTCGAGGCCCTATCGAATGTGTAGCTCAAATTCCTAGATGCAAACTATATGCAAATGAACACCATTTCAATTCGATGAATGCTAGTTATAAGAAGGATAGAAATATTTCAAACAAGAAAACAAAGAAAACATGCGAAGAAACTTCTAATCCCCTTAATGCAATCAATCGAAAATGAATTTCCTTCCTAGATTGACAAATGCTAGTTATGTAAAGGAACATTTTACTTTTCGATGCAACAAAAGAATGCAAAGATATTTTTTGATTTTTTGAATTTTCAATGAAAATGAAGCACACATTCTACTAATTCAATGGAAAACAAAATAAACACTAGTTTGAGTTTTGCGAATGTAAGGTTTTGAAATTGAATGACTCAGCCAAAGCGAAACATACACAAAAACATCCAAGCTAATGGAGCAAACTTTCAAATGAGAAAGAGAGTTCTCAAAACGACCCAAACAAGCAAAGCAATCAAAGCTCAAAGTCTTGAAGAAGATGGACTAATCGAAAAATGAAAAGACCATGAAATCAACAAAACAAAAGGATCAAGAAAACTTAGTCTAAAAACCTTCAACGAGACTGATAACAATCAAAGAGACTTATTCCTAAACAGAAGGCTCGGTGTATAAGAATACCTAGAAACCCTAAGGTCTTAAATGACACTGACAAGAAAACGAACAGATGATTGAGGGAAACAAGTCTACAGTAGTCAACACAGTCTCCAAAGGCTTAAACACACTAAAAAATAACCCAGAATCAAGAATAAATGACCAAAATACGCATTAGGGAGGTCAAACCAAAACCTACAGGCGTTGGCGCAACTGTAAGGTTGTAATCCACGCCATACAGAGGTTGGTGCGAGTGCTTAAAGAGGAACCTGCACCAATCGGTGTGACTATCCAGGCGAAAAACGTGCCAAGATGGATACCTATGGGAAAAACAGGAAAAACCCTAACCTAATAAGCATAGGTCAACCTTGACTCTCTGGAGCTGAACAAAGAATGAAAACTCATCAAACAAACAAGAAAAAGATAGATAACTAAACCAATAATTGAAATTGACCCAATAGGATGACTCGACAAACTCGCACTGATCCCAGCAGAGTTGCCAATTTGTTATGAAGGTAAATCCTCTCTGCAGACAAAGATGACCCCTCTAGCCCTAGGGTGGGTCTAGTAACAAAAGTACATGCTAAAGTGTTGCTTCCTAGTTAATGAATGAAAAAAATACATGGTAGATTGACCTACCTTGAATCCAACGTTGTCGATGTTGCAGAAAGAGTAGTGGCCTCTCGCTCCCACCTTGGCAAATTACAATCCGTTCAATTTCACGCTCAGATACCTGCACATAGGACAAAGAACAAGAACAACATATAACATAACAGTTTCATTCACAACTAATAGCTAGTCAAAGAGGGCTAAACATATCGCATCAAATAAACATCATAACACAATAGTGGAACCAAATAGTAGTCATGTATATTAATGAGTAGAAGGAAGAGTAGAACCAATGCTTTGACGTCGCAGTCTCCTCCAGCGAGGTTCAAACGAAGTGCGTCTCAACTGTTGGTTAGGGAATTCGGACTCAAGCTCTCTCAGAAGTCATCGACTCGAGCTCTCTCGACACAATATTTCTTACTCTATCTTCTCTATCAGGTTAGCTATAGTATAATTCTCCTAGTTCAGCTATTCAGCAGTTCAGCTAGATTCTACTAAAAGAGATAGTTTCTTATATAGAGGAAAAAGAGGAGGTTGGGATCCCTACAAAGGTGGGAGGGAGTCCTATCCTTTAGAAGAGTTCCAAGGGAGGTGGAAACTACTAACTAAAAGAAGGAGTCCATGGTTGTTTCATTTCAACCACTCCCAATGACTCATCCCTGAGGTGGTTGGAATGGAACCTCCACTTCTATTTTTAAAAAAACCTTCCATAAATAGCTTGGCACAAGTGTCTAACTGGCACAGAGAGCCACTTGGCGTGGGCTCAATGCTAAATTTACTGGTCGATGCTAGGGTGTAACGGGCTACTCACACCAAGGAAAAAATAGGGATTTTCACAGCTCTGCTTAGGGAAATGTCAACAAGAAGAATGTTTCTTTCATGAAAAGGGATGCAAGGATGGTATTTGCAAAGCATGACACTACTTATTAGTCACAAAAATGACCCTCCAATGTGCGAGTTGGGGATTGCAGGGACAGTGACAAAATGCTGTGTAATAGTGGCCTTTACATATTTTCCCATAGTACATCCCTTGCATATGTCTGACTGCAAAAGTGTACCCCTGGGAATACCAATAGTAATCTATTGCATGATTTTCAAGGCTCCACGGTGAAGATGGCCCAATCCCCTGTGCCATAGTTCACCCTCATCCTGGCTCACCATTTGATCTACCTTTCCCACCATCGCTGCACAACCATCTACCTCTAGCTTGTAGAGATTATTAACTCAAATCCATATCCTCTTGGCTTGTCCTATTTTTTAATGTCACAGGAAATATTTTCCTTCACTGAAAACAACATCATAGCCTCTATCCTCCAACATTGCAACTGAGACTAAATTTTTCTTCAAACTTGGTACACACATTACATATTTTAATTGAAAGGTTTTACCTAACCACCTCTGAAAGGTAATGGTACCAATATTGGTAGCATTGTACTGCTCGTCATCGCCCATTTCAATATGCATCTAGAGATCCTTCTCCTCCAAGTCATTGAAAAGTTCCTTGTCTCCTGTCATGTGAAAGGAAGCGCCACTATCCAAAAACCACATAGATCCCAATGCAATATAAAACATACATGCGATCAATGAGAAGTCAAGCCCAAATTGCAAGGCAAGGGCCTCACCAACTACAGATCCTCCAACCTTCTTGTTCTTCTTCTTTTGTGGACAAATAGTATCAAAATTCCCATGCTCGTGACAATGAAAACAATTCACCTTGGACATGTCCTGCTTCTTTCCATTCTTGGAATCATATTTAGAATGGAATTGTGTCCCCTTCCCCTTGCTTTCCTTGGCAGCCAAAGCACGATCATCTTCATCTTCATTCTTAGACGAAGATCCATCTTTGGTGTTCCGTCTAAAATCCTCCTGCACCAAATCCGACCATAGTCGTTCCCAATCTGGAAATTTTTCCCTTCCATTAACAAAGTCTTGATAATTGTGCCAACTCTTGGGAAGTCTTAGGAGAGCCAAGCTCGCTAAATCATCATCAACAACTATTATTCCAATGCTCCCCAATTCATCCTAAAATTGGACAAACTTTGTTATATATTTTTGAATGGTGTTACCCTTTTCCATCTTGATCTTCCTGAGTTTATCTTTGAGCGCCAATTTCCTATGGTTGTTGCTGCTTTGGAATAGATCCATCAAATACTTACACATTGCATATGGTGTGGCTTTCCCATGGAGTCTTGAGAAAATGTGGTCTCATACTCCCTCCAACAGGATCCTCCTTGCTTTTTCCACTTTATTTTTCCATGCATCAAGACTTGCAGCATCTAACACAGCAGGTTTAGGAACATCATTGTCAATGAATTGCTTCAAGCCATTCTCTTCGAGTACTACCTCCATCCTGTCCTTCCAAGAAATATAGTTTGGGCTTCCCTTGAGTTCATACTCCAACCTCAAGCCATTGAAATCCATTTAGATCTTGAATCAGTTTTAGTACCAAGAAAGTATTTCTACAAATTTGAATTCTCTACAGTCATAAACTCAACACCTGCTTCACTTCTGCAATTTCCTGTGCTCTGATACCATGTAGAAATTATACAACATGCATGTATATCTTGGATTCACCTCATCTAACAATTTAATAAATTTAAATACCGAATCTCTCCTACAAATATTTTGCGTAATTAAAAACACAATCGCCAATCACATGAAGTAAAGAAGAATCAAATCACACACAACATAGATAATTTCCTGACGAAATCTTACAACTAAAATCCCCACTATTCTATTTTATATTTAGCATGGATCATGAAACAATTACATACAAAACTCTTCTCACAAGAGCCCTCTAATACTCAGCTAATTGTCTCACACTGTCATGTAAAAATTGACCAATACTTAGCCAATTTACTATCTCCAGATAGTCTGCCTTGCTTGCGCAATCCGTGATTTGAATGCAATACCTAAAAGATAGGAATTATTACCTTCCTTGACTGCACAAGTATCATGCGCACTCCAATGGGTGTTTGGTTGCACGTGGGAAACCAAATAATCCTACAACTAATAGTCAACTTCCCTTTCACCAGAACCCAATTGGGTATCCACTGGATCTAACATGCATGCGGCTATTAATAGTAAATCCTGAGTTGCTTGTGAGATCACTGATTGTGAACTAATTAATATATAATTCATTTTATCTCTCACTAGTGTATCTTCAGTTACAACTAGCACAACTAAGGTCAACTCACTTAACTGAGTTAAACTAATTACAACCTGCATTAACTAATGCACCATTTCACTTCGAACTCTGTTAAAACTAGAATTACTCTGCATGCCTCACCAACTACCTCTACCTCGAAATATACTAAGTAACTGAGTTTATTACTCCCAGTTAAATATTTCAAGTCATCATTGAGAAAATATTATAGTTTATTTTCCTTCTTAATTAAGGGATAACTAAAATATACATGCACCCAAAAATAGCATTGTGGGCCCTGTTGTATCTCAAGAAACAATCCCTTGTCTATGGTAAGGAATCACTGCTTAAGACATTTTATAAATGTATGTCACAAAATTATAATATCAGATGGTCTCTGTTTAACACCTTTGGAAATTAATTTTTTAATACCTCAATAATCTGATATAATGAAATCCTTTACAATACCATTAACTGCTGATATTGAATGAAATGAAAAGAATAACTCGAAGGGAAACTCAAAATGATATGCTGAGAAACAGAATCTATCACTTTAAATCTCAGAAGAACTTTATGTAAACATAATAGTTGGAGTGAAGGAGCACACATTAAGGTTGTTTAACTCTTACTTACAAATGTAAAAAAGAGACCCACAGCTACATTACTTCAATTCATTCAAAGAAGAATAAACACAGAATGAAACTAGAAAGAGATACCAACGTCAACAGGTGCAAGAAACTTGATCTTCTTTCATTAATTTCTCAGAAAATTCAGTACAAAATTTGCAGTCATCCAGAGGTCCAAAACTCGGAACCCTCCTCTTTCTTTCTCATTTGTTTAAATACAATACAAAAGCATTTCATAACTGTTGGAACTACTTGTCACTATTCGAACTACATATAACTGTGTAAACTACCTATTATATGACAATTAAAAACTTCATTACAACATTGATCTTTTAACGAAAAAGTAAATAAAACTAAAGAATCAACATATTTGTTGGATCTAGATTTGATCTGTTGTCACTATGTTCTCCAAATTTGCTGACGTGTCCTTCCGAGATGTTGATGTGTCACCCGGTGAATCAGTCATCCATGGTCCGCACTTCTTCTAGATTTCAATGTTGGTTTTGGGAGAATTGAACAACTTGTGATATTCTAATCTAAAGGCAATGATCCTTTTGAAAGTAGTTCGTTCTGTGAACAAAGTCTTTACCATCCATAGTAATTGAAAATGCCTCTGTAAGAAATTAACCACTGTAGCTCCTTTCAGGATTGTAGTTTTCTCATGGGTATTATCAATCTTACTCTTTGCTATCACTGACAGTGGCTCATAGGAATCCCATGATAGAAGACTGCCTTTGAGATCCCAACATGATGGAAGTCCTACTCTAGCCCTTTTATCAAATATGTTATCAAATCTGTTTACAACTTGTTTAATTTCTGTCAACTTCTTCTCTGTTGACTTCCTCCAAGAATTTTTCACTATCAACTTATTAATCTCTAGAACATCCAATGTCATATCTTTAATTTAATTTTCCTCCAACTCTTGATATGTCTTTGAATTAATGAAATAAACGAATTTCTTTGCCCATAAAGCTCTAATAGAATCTTCTACTTGTCAGCCATAACCAGTACCAGTAAATATCTGACAATGCTCTTTTCCTCTGACACTATTGTCAAGGACTCCCAAATTGTTTTCATGACTTCAATGATTTCATTCCATACAATATATTTCGCTTGAATCAGAGTTATGTTTCCTTTCATATTTTCCTTTAGACTCTTGATTTCACCATAAGTTGTCTGGAAATCTGATCTACACTTATTGACTTCTCCTTATTTGGCCTGCATTATCTTCATCACTGTCTCAAACTCTCTCTGAGTCTTCTCAAGATCAATTTCTGCCATTTTCAACTCTGTGCTCTGTTATCACCTAATCTGGACCTTAGGTTGAAGGAAGGAAAATTAGGGTAACCTCAAACCATGCTCAGCCTTGTAGCTAGCCCTACAACGTCAGGAGAGGGCTCTCTCCGGAAAAAATATTCAATGAAATATAACTGTAAACTGATTTTAGGCTAAGTATAATAATTGGAAATGTTTTTATAAATTAAGGGTTGTATGTAACAGATGGGGTTGGCCAGTTTGAAATTGGGGAATTAAATCAGAGATACAAGGTATTTCATGGGGCAAGGTAGGCAGGGATTTTAACAATTTAGTTTAAATAATGATGGAATGTTTAAGACTGGTGAGGGACTGAAAAGGGCGTAGGAGATGGATCCTTTTCAAAAAGTAGAAAACATATAGTGTTGAATGATTTCCCAAGACAGAGCATTATACAATGGATTCTACCTATCTATATTGAAAGCATTGAACCAGAGATATGAATGAATGAATGGAAAACATAACAATTAATAGATGAACACAAAGGAAAGAACAATGCTAAAATCCATACCACAGGGATCCCACAAATCAGAGCTGCATTTCTTTATTAATTCCCTGCCAAACTGTTACAAATGGATCACAGAGCGTCCTCAAATGATTTCCAACTTATTCCACACTTTATTTTGCCTTACAAATGCCTCAGAAATTACATTAAATAGACAGAATTTGAGGGGAGTATATCCACAAAAGGAAGGGTTGTTTCAGTAGCTCAGGAACCGAAATCTGAACATGGGAAAAAGACCAACAATCTGACCCTAAAAAGAAGGAGTAGCAATACATTTTAAACATCTGGAAAGTTTGCTGTTACACCTAATGAATGAAAATAGGAAACCCGAAGACAGATCCCTTTTTCATCGCTTGCTATAGATGTCTCTGGTTTATATTTAGCTCTTGGCCTTGACTGTTTCTTTTTCTTTTGTTGAAAATCCCTTTATACCGAGAAATGTCTTTCGAAAAAAATAAAACTAAAATTTTTCCTTTTAATGAAGAAAAGTCCCCTTTGAGTGAAAAAGAACAAAGGAAGAGATGGTGGGCCCAAGATGCAATCGCAAATCGAAATCGGAAATCACAATCGAAAGGGAGGGAAGGTGTTGGAACAATGCGATTGGAAACTGTGATGCGATAGTGTATAGGGAAAAAGGGGAAATCGCAATCGCAAATCGGGAATCACAGCAGGAGGGTGCATTGGAGTGATGTGAAGAAACTTGTGATACGATTGGAAGAAATGCGATGGGGGTGAGGATAAGTTGAAGGAGTAATGGGGAAATCCCTTTAAAAAAAATTAAAACAAGTTTTGTGCTTTTACATAGGGAAAGACCATTTTCTCATTTGAAAAAGGTGGAAGGGATTAAGGTGGGAACGGGGGTCAATCACAATAGCAAATCGGAAGGGAAGGGGAGCAAGGGCAAAGCATTTGTGGGAACGCTGATTGCGATGTGCGATTCATCACATCGGCCGAAGGGAGCAGGGAAGTCTTAAAACATGGCGCGATGCGATGTGATGAAATAACTTAAGAAATTTTGAATAATTGGAGTATCAAAATTTACAAAGGAAATAAATCTTTTATTTGGAGTGGGGCAAAAAGGCCTTATGGGGGGACCCAGCCAATCGCAATCGAAAATCAATAGAGTGGAGCGAGAGTTGATCTGCGAAAAATGCTAATTATGATGGTATGATGGCTTGTGGGCCATCCGATCGGAAGAGGGGATCAACGGTGGAGATGCAATCAGCGGGAGTCAATCGCATTAGAAGAAATCAAAGGAGCAGGGAAAAAGTTGGGAGCACTGTGAGTTTTCAATGCGATCAAATTATTGTGATCAAATGTGGGCCATTGGATCGCTGGGAAGATTTATTGTCCAAATGTGATTGGGCGGGGTCAATCGTATCAGAAATTTGTGATCGGGAAGGGCCAATCGGGAGTATGTGATTGAATGTTGCGATCGGATCGGAGGGGAAGGGTTGCGATCGGATTGAAAGAGGGAATTATAATGAAAAAATTTAAAATTATATGAAGTAAAGTCTAAGGGACAAATGGGAAAAGGGGTAAGGTTAGCTATTGGGGACTTTTGTTCACTTAGGCATATTTCTCAATCCAAAAGTTAGTTTTAAGAGTATAATATACCGTTGGAAATATCTTTCCAGGCTCCTTCTGATGGACATACTTAGAACATGATTTTACACTGAAAATGCTATGGAAAACACCTTTGAAAGGAATGGTGGTGGCTTTGTGGAGATAGCAGCTTCTGAAGTGCAACTTATTACATATAAAATTACATAAAAGATGATAATAAAAGCAAAGTACCATGTTTTCATCTCAAAACATGGTTTTGAGGTGAAAATTACATCAAGGTTGGTAGAAAAACTCTTTGATCTTCCTATATACTATGCCTTTGAGTTTATTTGACCTTCTCATGACCTTGCTAATACTTGTTGACACTTGGTTCATTATTTTTACCATGATGAGACCCTAGAACCTAATGAGACTACCCTATGACCTAATAACATGAATTGTAGAGTAAAGTGAATTATGACTGAAGACCATAGAGAGGGGAATCAGTAAGTTTCACATGAGGGAAAAGTGATGAAAGAATACTACCATCAATGAATCCATGACCTAATGTAATGGTGAATTTTTATGATATCGGAGTCCTAACATGCAAATGAAAAATAGTAAGTTTGATCACTGATGGAAGTATGACAAGACTGACACTAACATACTCAACTGGGAAAATCTTGCTGCTGGATCATTGGTTCCATATGAGATGAATATGGTTCAAAAATGAGAGTCAATTTGAATTTTCAAGTTAAGTACATACTCCTTTAACTTATAATTCTCCTCATATTTATACAACAGTTGTTGTAAAAGACTCTCTTTTTCATTCTCTACCTCTGCTACCTCTGTTGCCATTGGGTGTTCTCCAGTAGGAAACTTTAACTTCTTCTTCAACGCATTAATCTCTGACTCAAAACTTTGTAACAAATTTTGTACAGTATATTTATCATTAGGATCCACTCCAATTTTTACAATTATCTTCTTCAACTCTTCATTCTGAGTTGAAAGAGCCCTAGAGTTAGCCTTCTCCAGTTTTAACTGTTTGATCACTTTTCCTTACATATATTTTTCCTTACGAGCAACTGCACCAATTTTGGTTAGATCGTTAACAATCAACTGACCTATCTTGATATGCAAATTAACTTTGTCAAGTAAAGGGATCTTCTTCACATCAACAATTAAATTAACAATTTTAAAACTACTTGATGACCCTACTATCATTTCAGATGGGTCAAAGAAAACAATCTTAAACTGGTCCCTTTCTAAGTCCATGGCAGTCAATAACTCAGCTTGGGCTGCCATAGAAGCTTTCATCTTCTGATTCTTTTATGCAATTTAAAAAAAATCTTGCTTGATCAAAGGAAATTGATCCTGAACATCTCCATGTCTTGATGGTGAAGCTGGTGAATTTTGAACATCTCCTAATTGAAGTAGGAAACTATTAGCTCCCCATAATTTGCTAGATTGATTGAGATACAAATTGACAAGGGTAACATCAAACCAAGCTTTGGAATCCAAGGACCTAGCCTTCTTGGATTCTGAGAGGGATTTCTCATTATGTGCAAAGATATGTCTTGTTTACTGATTAGGGTTGACTTTAGGCTAGATGTTAAATGCAAGGTATTTTGATTTTTTTTTGGTTGGGTATGATAATTTGATAGATTTTAGATAGGAAACATGGAATATTGTTAAGTCATTGGGCAATGGAGTCAAACAAGGCCATGAATGAGTTCATCAATGGTGTTAAGAGCATTTGTAGGGAAAGTTTACTTGATTGGTGGATCTTTTAGGGTTATGAAGGATTTATGAAATGGACATAAAGATTGAGAACAACAAACTAATAAAGGGTTGAAACCGAATCCTTTATATACTTGTAAACTGAGGGAGACTGTTAGAAAATTGATAAGAACAACAAGAAAAACAAAGGAATAAGCATAACCTAATCCATTTGATTTCAAACTGAAAACAGATAATTAACCAAGACAGACATTCATATAAAAAATTAGAAAGGTAAGTAACTAATCCAACTTTCAGAGCTTTTATCATCTAGAGCAGAAAAACATTTAAGGTACACAAGTAACTATAACCATAGAAGGAGAGAAAAATCTAACATCCAAAGTTACAGCTATAAGGTTTCCTTAAAACAATTTTAGCTAAGTAAAGGAAAAGAGCATGATTTTAAACAGACTTCTTTGACAAACCTAGACAAAGCTACTTTAAAGAGAGGATTCGAAGAAAAGAATATTTCAGGTTCAACAATATGCAGGGCTAACAATAAATCATAATTGATGCTAACTGTTCTAAATTATTCAAAAAATGGACAAGCTAAGAACTTGTTAGAGAGAAAATAAATGATTTCTCTAATATATCTTAGCAAAAGAAAAAATTAAGGCAGTGAAGGAAAAACAGATTTAAGGTGCCATTAGAAAACATTTCTTAATCTAAATTCTTTGTCCTACTACAACATAGCAAGATGGAAAACATAATGGAAAACTAGAAAACATAAAAAAAGAAAAGAAAACTTCACCATCAACCAAGCCTATGTATCCTGCAATCAATCCTTCTCGATCAACAAGCAAATCAGATCATGCATGGGTTCCAAGACATCAATTTCTCTTCAAGAGCTTCAAAGGACTATGTATTATTCCAGCATCAGTCATCAAAATCCAACATTTACAATGAATTCTGAATGTAGTATTTATGCTGCAAATGAGGAGGTGAAGCTCTTCTAGGGTTCAAAATGTTATTAATTATAGAGTAAATGCATTCCTAGCCTTGAAAACTACGCAGGGCATAAGGTAAGAATATCTGCTGCTACTTCTCTGTTAAATAACTTTGTCTTAATTTTTGAGATAAAGATATGTGGAAAAGAATGACTTTAAGGCCTTATCTTATCTTTACAATAATTGTTCTGACAGTTTAAAATATATTCTTTTGTGTAATAACTGCATGTTTGCCTTTATAGATAAAGAATGGCCAAAGGAGTCAGTTGATATTTCTGATTGAATAACTGCTCTATGTTGATGTGTTCGAGGCTACTTTAGCGTAATATTTCCTTTGAGTTTTTCTTTTAAAACATAACTTTTGGCCTAATTCTACTTTAGGCCTTTATAATCCTTTAGTCTTCAAACTGCGTCTTTAACCTTAATCTACATGGTTTAAGTCCTTTAATCTTCATGCTTTTGACCTAACCTTTATTCTTCAATTTCTTTAATCTCAGAACTTCTGATCTTCACTGCGCTTCCTTGTATACAGGTCTTTGGTGCATTTGGAGGGTTTTCTTCGATCAGTCAATGATCATGATACATTGGCCATAAACTTGGAGATTTACCCGTTTTATCCCTTTTCTATGCTTTCAGGCCTTTGAGGATTGTCACCCTTGGCCTGTGTCACTATTCCTTGACTGTGGGATTGTTTTTATAAATAACCACCATGAAACCTATAAATAAACATTAAAAATATTCATAAAAACCTGTGTTGTGGTTTTAAACTGCTAACAAAGGCTAGGAGTCGTTATGGAGCATTGCAGAGGGAGGGGAAATTGCAGGGAAAGAGATTCCATGGTCGAAACCATAAGAAACAGTGTTTAAAATTGGTTTATTGCATGAGAGTGGAAAGGCGGTTTTGTAGAAAATATTAGGTGGTTTTCATGTGGCTAGAAGGTAGTAAGCGGTAATGGGCTGATCGAACGTCATATGGTTTTGGAGGTGATACGTAAACCTGACGAAACCACCTATTTCACGTTAAAAAATGCAGGAAAGGAGGCAGACGAGTTTGTGCACGATAAAATCCAGGCCGTCTAATCTATGAGGAGACGTGTAGATCGATGGTCAGCACGTTGCATGATACAACATCGAGGCATGGGGAGAGGATGGAGTGGGGCCAGGGCGTGATGAGTTCTGGGCTGTTAAATCTAGGAGGGCCAAATCAACGGTTGAGATTAACTGTGGGGGAACAGGGGGGTATGGAAGGATCTCGTCGGCGAGGTGCCTCCCTAGTGAACCTGTGTCGTTGATCTGGGAGGAAGGAAGGTCCAGATTGAATTGGGAGATAAAAGATTAAAGATGGTGGATGAGGGGTTAGGGGGATGGAGAAGTTGTGATGAGGCGAGGGCTGTTAGATCTTGAGGATCAATGGCAGAAATTAAGTCGGAGAATGGCAGGCAGAAGGGGCTTGGATGGGCGTAATGCGATAATGCAATGTCCAATTGAGTATGGGCCATCTGATCTGGGGGAGATCGACGGTGGAGATTTCATCGGTGGAGGATGGAAGTGGGATTGGGAATCGCCAAAGTGTGATGCGCCGATGAAGCGCAGACCGTCCGATCTAAAACGAGATCAACGACGGAGATTTACTTAGGGGATCATCCATCAGTGGAAAAAAGGAGTGTAGGCAATGAAAGGGCGATGCACTGATGCGATGGAATGATGCGCAGACTGTCCGATCTGGGGAGAATGAACGACCTAGATTGAATCGGGATTTCGCATTGGCGGTGAACATTTTTAAAGGGAAAAAAATGGAAAAAGGTCGTGGGGACTGGTGAAAAGCCAAGATACCAATGGGCCGATGGGCCAACGGGCCTAGTGCTCGGTCATGGAGTAGGTCATATGATGAAAAAGGGGGCTAAGGCTAAGCTGAAAGGTGCTTAAAGCCTTATGCTAAAATGAGCGGAAAAGGCCAAAAAAAGAGGTTTTTTAACCTTTTTTAGGGGTTCCGATAAGTGGGAAAAAGAGGTTTAAACCATTATAAAGGGGTTTTAATGGTTTAAAAGGGGTAAATTAAAGGGTTTAAAGGGATTTTTCAGAGAAAAATGATTAATTTGGATAAGTGAGAATGAGTGGGAAAAATGAATGAAACAGGCTTAGGAAACAATCTTTTTTGGTATCAGCAGGGCAACTTAGAGGCTTTGATTGAAGATTTTTAGTGGATTGGTAGACTTAGGATAAAGAACACAGTGGACTTTCAATAACTCACAATTTTTTTTCATAAAAAATCGTTTCTTGAAAGCTTAAGAACCTTTTTAGCCATCATGAGATATAACAAAAATTATAGATGGCTAACAATGGGTCCACTTGGGGAGGACAACTTGCTCTTCAGGTGTCTAGAACCTCATTTTATCAATCTCTAGCTTTTAGCAGACCAGTGCCTCATCCATTGGGCAGAATTTCTTTATTTTCTTCCTGATTTTCTTTGCATTTTGACAATTCTTCAATGAATTACAGCATGAAAACTCTTTAAGATAGTACTTCTACCTACCCAAAACTACTTGTCCTACAATTTTTTCTTCAGTGGGTGCACTTGGACTTGCAAACCCTTTTACATCAACATTTTATTCTTTTCAAAATAGGAAAAACTATTCTAAATCTATCCTTATTTCTTCCCAGAGTCTAGATTAAATAGTTGAACTCTTTTATTTCTACCTCTACTACTATCTGTCAAGATTAATCTTTTTGACAGATATGCATTCTCTATATTCTAAAACATAAATTTAAAACATAGTGAAATCAGGATTAAGAAATCTGATTTGCTATGGTTTCTATGGCTTTATGTGCAAGCTGCACATAGACTTTATTTTTAGAAAAATAAAACAAAATTCTAAAGGCTTAAGATCTGAGAATTAAGAACATCCTTCTATTCTTTTTCCATCTCTGGTTTTGATCTATTTAGAGCTATATTTTTCCTTTTCTTGGTTCAAATTTTGAGTTTGTTTGAACCATTCTTTTCTATCCTAATCTATTCTACTGATAAGCCAAGATTATACAGTTTGGAAAATCTCCTTCACTAACCTATCATCATGAAATTAAAATTCACTCAATCATGTTTAGGCTGTATGATTGAATAATTACAAGTAGTGTCATTTGAGCTTGCACACAAACATTATTTTGCATAAAAGTAAATCAGAAAGATAAGGCCGTGATTTTTCTTGTGTGAGGCATCTTTATCTATCTCTTTGGTTTTGTTTTAATCATGTGGAACCATTATTTTTTCAATCTCCTAATCTATATTTCTTTGAATAAGTTAAGTCTGAAATAATGTTTTGTCAATTAAAGTTTCTACTAACTTATCAACATAAATTTAAAGCATGTTTAGCTAGGATTAGGCTAGATAACTGAACAAAATATCCCTTTGAATCAGTAGTGGCATTTAGACTTGCACACTTTCAGAACTTCTCTTTTTTGCGTATGGGGTTGTACCTTTTCTTTTAATTGCCCTCTTTTTCCTTTTCCTATCATTTTTGTGTTTCTCTTTTCAAATTTAAAAAGCAATGTTATATATAGTGTGTTGTAGAGGTAAATCCCCTTTGCGGATAGAGGCAATCCCTACTAGCCCAGATTGGGTCTAGCAACAATCGTATCACACTAAGGTGCAAGTTCCTAACTGCAATAAACCAAATTGCGAAGAAGGCCTACCTTGAATACAACGTTGTTGTTTGTAGAGAAGATAACACTCCCATTTCCTTGCTCCAATAGATCACAATGTTCATGCTCACTGTGATCGAACACCTGCACACGCAAGAAACACGACAAACACAAGTGTAAAACCCAATATATGAAATTATGTATCATTCAGAGAAGACACAACTCATGATCATAATGAACAATACGAGTGGAACCATAACCAAAGTTGCTTATCATTAATTCATACAAAGGAAAATACAACCTGGCTCTGACGCTAAATCTTCCTTTAGCAGGTCGTTAGTGGAGTACATCTCGGTAAAGCTCATTGGGAATGGGGACAAGCCTCTCTCTTCGATTGTCAATCTCCTTGCTACTGATTTGGCTCTATGAGGACTATTGCAACATTCTTTAGGCTATGAAGGCTCTTGGAGATTCTTGGAGATTCTTGGAGACTCTTGGAAATTCTTGGAGATTAGCTTGCAAAGGAAAATGGAAAGCTTATATAGATGGTGGAAGGGGAGTTGGGATCCCTATAATCATTGGATTGGCCCTATCCTCAAGGAAGCTTCCATGAGAGGTGGAAAACTACTTCCTCTACATGGAGATTCGGAGCCAAATGTCCCCAACTCAATTTAGAGACCAGTTCAGGAGTTGGTTGGAGTCAATCTTCCGCCATTTATTTTTAAAAAACACTCCTTATTAAGCCTGGCACGGGTGCGACTCTGGGACAGAGTGCCAGTTGGTGTGCCCTCTTTGGAGGATTTCCCCATTGGCATGGGTATAACACTGATGAGTCGTGCCAAGGATAAAAAGGCTATTTTTAGGGTTTTTCACAAGGAGTTGTCTTAAGGGGAATGAAAGTCCATGTCTAGGGGAATTCCATGAAAGCGTTTTCAGATCATGTTACTGCTTACAGGTCACGGAATAAGCCCTCCAATGTGCGGGATAGGGAATTGCAGGGATGGTGACAAATTACTGTGTAATAGATGCCCCCTAAAGCATGAGGCTCGAAAGAGAGAGAGGGGTGAAATGCTTTACGAGAACGTGTCCAACTGAAAACATTATCATCAGAAAACCTGCGTAGAGAAGTACAACCAATATCTCAAATACATGATATATGTGGTATGGGTGCAGCCATCCATAACAGAGTATACAATAATCCAGATCCAAGGTATGGACGCAGCCATCCAGTAAGGATCGATAAAGATACTCAGGTATGGTCGTAGCCATCTAATGAATGAGTCATGTAACTAATCATAAGAATCCACAAAATCATAGCCTAGATTCCAACAGACAAAATCCAGGGTCTTGCGCTCCATCTCGACCCAAACAAAGTACAATTTCAAGCATGTGAATAAGTGAGCTGAAGTCGAACATGCGAGAACATCACTTGATTACCAACGAATGATGAAAGCTGTTAACAGATGTGAGAGGTACCACCAATAATGGCAATGGCCCTCAAGGTACTATAGGTACAGTCTACGGCATGTGAATCAGTGAGCTGGTGTCGAACACCCGTAGAATCACTCGATCGAAGGCCAATGATGAAAGCCTGACATCGAACGCGAAGGACCTGCCATTGAGGCATGCAGGCTCGAAGGTACCAGAAGGGAGTCTCTAGATCAGCTTCCTAGATAATGAGCTGAAGTCTACAGGAAGTGACCTTGATCGAAGGTGGGCCATAGTGTTTCCCACATCATCGACACGAGATAGAGGAACATAATGTATTTTTGAATCAGGATCAGATGAGAATCAAAGGAAGGTTGAAACTTGTAGAGGTCAACTTCTCTTGAACATATTGGCGGCATGACAGTGGATTTGGAAGTATTTGACATCAAAAGATCAGAGGTCATGATGATGAGGCAAAGAGCAGATGAGAGGTCAAAAGGGATCACCCAAACCCATGGAGGCAAGTGAAAAACGAGATGAGATGTCCCCAACCCGACATGAATGTAGAAAAGTGCCATGTTCAATACTGACATACTGCCGACATGACGATGATACTAGTTCCATTTTTCCCCACCATTTCTGGTGATTACCTCTTTATTTTTAAACAATCTTGAAGAGGATACCATATGCTTGTCATATAAGTCCGTCCTTCGGACGAATCCATCCTAGTACATTTAACGAGCCCTAGGAAGGAGGAACTTGAATATCGTCATTACGACTGAATCCGATGTCATCAGGGTTTAACGAGTCTGACAAAGGGAGAACTCGACATATTTTCATATTAGAGAGTTTGAAAAGACAGCAGAAAAGTAAACTCCAATGGTCCCTTTTTGTAAATAGTTCCTCAGACCCAAAAAGGTAGAAAACTATATCTAAGAAAACCTCCAAGTCGCGATAGGCTAGGGTATTCCTCTTTTGTAAATAATCTATCCCAGCCCGAAAAAGGGGTCAACATATACTGGGTAGATGTCATTTCACAGCCACTTTAACGAGATCAAAATGACAAGCGACTCAACAATCTTTTCATGTTTAGAGAGTCAGAAAAGAGCTGAAAGATGACTCCTCCTGGAGGAACGAGTGGTATAAAGGGTAGCAACTGGTTCCGGTAATGGTGGAACTGATCAGAAAAAATAAGGTCAAGAGGCTGGCTAACAAGACCACACATCGTAGGGGTTCCTCAGGAATGGGTAAAACAACCAAGTGAAGGCATATGATCGAACAAACAGACAGTGATGATGGAGTGAGAAAAACAAGGCTCATATGGCAAAAACAAGCTGATAAAATGGCAATCACAAGGGGTAAAATGGGAATGGTTTCATTTTTACACAAGCTTGAAATCAGGAAACTCTGCTTGAAGTTGGTTTCATTTTTACACAAGCTTGAAAGAAAGATAAAATATGCTTGAAACCAGTTTCATTTTTACACAAGCTTGAAATGGAAACAAAATATGCTTGTAAAAGTAAGCATGCCCCTAGCATGGTGACTCAATTCAAGGTACATGCCCCCCAATCTTCAATCCATATGAAAGGCAGATGGAGTGAAGGTTCAAGTTACGAGATCAAGAGAAAGACTCGACTGGGATTTTACGAGATCTCATCAAAGACTCGAATTGAACGGGAAAGTGTTTCATTATTTTAACGAGGTTGACACATTAAAAGAACTATCCTCAAAACACCTTGTTTCATGGTTTAAGGAGCTTGACACAAGCAGACGAACCATGCTCCGACAACCTTGTTTCATTTTTTAGGGAGCTTGACACAGGAAATGAACCATGCTCCAAAGAGCTTGTTTCATTTTTTAAGGAGCTCGACACAAGAAAATGAACTCTGCTCTGACCAACCTCATCATAATGAACAAGAAGTCATCGCTTCCAAGAGTTCCACTCCTGATGCAAGGAAAACATCCTGGAAGTCAGGACCCAATGCCCCCAGCACCTGATGCATGACGGCACTATCACTAAGTACAGGCACGAGGTAGGTAGCCACATAGTTGATCTGCGGTGGGGCAGATATAATGGGTGGATAAAAAATAGGAAGGGATGATGGCAGGCTAGCTACCACATCAGGACCAAAGAACAAAAGCTGATCAATGGTCACGATCCGTCCTTCATGTGGAAAACAGACCACATGAAAAAGGGAGGATACAAGCACTCCCACGGCATAGGTGTAATTGTGCCCCAAGAGCAGATTGAAATCCAAGGGGTCTGGAACAACCATCACATCCATATGGACGGTTTTACCTCCCAATGTAATAGGAAACCTTGGAAGGATCCATAATGGTTGACTCGTTCTTCTGTTAAATGCCAACAGATTCTACGTAACAGGCGCAAGTGGCCGCGAGCCAAAATCTTGCCAAGTAGTTGAGGATAGAACACTAACAGACATGCCTTTGTCTATAATGGTGTTGGGTACGACCAGACCAAAAGCCTGTACTGTGATCTCGAAAGGCACATAAGACGGAAGGCGGTATCTTGCAAATCGACTCCAGTCAAAGGAAGCGACCAAACTACTCAGAGGGGCTACCATCGAACTGAGATGGTCTTCCCTTAGTGTTACGGAAGAAGAAGGAGCATCCTCCATGGCCTCCATCTCGAAGGCAAGAGGAGTATCCTCCGGGACGTCCATCACGGGAGGTGGAGAAGCAGCTTCTTGAGATATAGGGATAGGATAATCTTTCTCCAAGTCTAAAGAATCTGAAGAAACAAGAAGAACCTGAGGGGTGTGAGATTCACTCTCAATGGAAAAGACCTGGTGCATTGTAGACGGGGCCAGCTCAACTGATCTCACGACTAATGGTTGGTCGGGAACGCATTCCTAAATTTGAATTTCCGAGGGAGCGGGATTGACCAAGGATGACTCTTGACCAATCATGGGATCAACTGGTGGAGGACTCAAAGAAATCTATTTATAACTAGCCAGAAGGCACGGTACAAAAATAGATGAGTTGTCCAACACTTATTTAGCTTCGTCCATATACGGACAAAGGTGAATGGCATGGTGCCCTTCACACAACTTATAGGGATTGGAAAGCTTACCCTGCTTCTTAGGAGCTTTACCAACACTAGCTGAATATGTTCCCCCAACCTGACTCTCTGAAGCCAACGACAACTGAAAAAGACTGTTGGACCATACTTCGAGCACCTTGGGAATGTCAGGGTAGTCTTGAAGAAGATGGTCTCCCACGCACAGCATGCAAGGGAACTTGACTTTCCGTGGAGGGTTGGAAGGTTCATCAAGAGGAGGTACTTTAGAAGCAGTAGTTGTAGCCTTAGCCTCTCTCTTATCAGACTTCTTCTTCTTTGTCTTCTTCTTCTTCTTCTTAGCCACCTGGTTACTCAAATCCAGACTTTCACTAGGCGAAGTAGAAGAGGAGGACGCAGAAACAGGCGAAGAAGGGGAGAGATCCACCATAGAATCAACATGATGTTGTTCAAGCAGAGGAACTGATTGAACAGTAGCTGAGACATTTGGGACCACAGAGGTTGAAAACAACCAAACAGGAAATCCAACAATTAACCCAAGAAGGGACAACGTTGCCATATAAGGAGCACCAACATTTCCAAAAGGAGGAAAATGACCAGGATTCCCATCGGAGGGGATTCCTTGGTTGGTGAACTCTGGAAAAGTTGCCATCAACAACTCAAAACCGCACACGGGCTAAAAACCAAGGCACAAAATCAAACGGCTAACAAGAAAACTATAAAAGGGCATGTGATCGCAGGTGATTTATTTTACCACATTGAAACTTAGAAACTTCACCGTTTGATGTTTTAAGAGTCTATAAATGGATGAAAGGTGACTCTATCTCTTTCAGTTTTGAAGCAAGCGTGAAAGGACAAGCGCTTGATGATCTTTTCAAATTTAAGGAGTCAGAAATGATCAAAATGACTACTCTAGAATTCTAGGCAAAGGGTGTACCAAATAACCGTGAACTGCAATAGACACCTTGGTTTCAAAATGAAAGAGAAATCAACCAAATACTTGACGTACATGTAGGAAATCTCCTCGAATGTTGTGTCCAGTGTATCATGGGTATAGGGCGGCAGACTCAGCTTCCTATGGATAAAGGATAGCAACCTAGTGGGGTCTCCCTTTATATACGTGACGGTACAGGGAGCACAAGTCCATACTAGTGTTATCTAAAGCTAAGAGGCGAACGATAGCTACTAGGTTTAACGACACCGGAACACGTCTCTAGCCTAAAGCTCTAAATATTTCGTTAATGTTTCAATGCTTCCTTAGTGTAAATTGAATAGATTTTAATGTTAATCTTCAATTATGTTTCAATTTTCAGGCCCTAGCAATTGTTATGTCTCAAAATCTCCTATATGCAGCTACATGATAAAAGAAATCTTTCAATTCGATGAATGCTATCTAGTTAAGGGAAGAGCTTCAAACAATGATGCAACAAACAACAACACTGTAAACGGAATTTTTCAAAACTAGATGACTTTCACTATCCAAAAGTAATTTCAAACATTCAACGATGCGAATAATGCAATGTAATCTATGCAAAATCCTCTTTTTCGAAAACTATGCAATTGTTATCTATGCACAATTTCCTTTTCCTTTTCAAATTATAAGAATGCGCTCAATGCATTTTTCGATGAAATGAGAATCTAATTAATGCATGCTTTTAACAAAAGAGAATGCAATCAAAGCGATTTCTAGTTTTCAATCATTAAACAATGTAATCTAAGTTGAATGATGGATCTCAAAAAATACTTTTCAATGCAATGTGATCTAATGCATTTTAACGAAAAGAAAAATATGATATGAAAACTAAAAGAACACAAATCTCCTTAATGAAGGATGAATACAAAAGAGATGTAAACAAACACTAAGAATGCAATCATTGTTTCAAACACTTTGTCACGAAATCCCTCAAAAGGCGACAAGACATATGAGGTCAAACACAAAGAGGAATTCCAAAGCAAGAGATCAAAACAAGGCATTCATTCCCTTTTACATCAAAAAATCATGGAAATAAGACATTTCAAACAATGAGCAATGTAATCTATGCTCATACAGTGAAAAGACCAGAAGGGAAAGACACACTGGTGAAGGATTTAGGGAAAAAATCTCAATTTTCACACACCCTAAAATTGGCACGACTTTCTCACAGTAACTAGCACCAACTGGTGCAACTTTCTCATTGACAACTAGTGCCAATGGCCAATTGGTGCCGGTTGCTAACTGACAACAAGCACCAACGCCTGAAAATGAAAAAACAAAGAATTTCTCCCAACCAAGACCAGACTCACCACTTCAAGAAGAATCTCCAAGTCTCAAATGAACCATGTAATCTAGGCTCAAAGTGAGACAAAGCGGAATTTGAATGAAGAAGAAGCCAATCACTCAAATAACGCAATAAAATGATATACAACCACCAAACAAATGTAGAGAAGCAATCACAAAGTTGACTGAACAGATAGAAACCAAAAACTCCCACAGGAGGCTCGACACACAATAGCACCTAGATGCCCTAGGGCTAGAATGTAAAATCGATAGAAACAGGCAAACAACCAAAGGATGAAGGTCACAGTCAATCAAAAAATGCTCCATAACACTCAGGAAGTCGTAAAAATGTAACCAAACACACAGATCAAGCTCAAAAAGCTCAAAACAGAGCAAACCCTTGCACCTTACAGAATTAGCACGACTGTCAGGCGGAATCTAGTGCCAGAATAGGATTGGTGTGGGTAATACACTGGCAACATGCGCCAATGGGCGCGACTGTTAGGCTAATAAGTGCGCCAATCCAGTTTACTAAGCAAAAATAAAAAGGAGCAATCCAAGAAATAGACTAGTGATGGTGAAGCTAAACAAAAGCCAAACACACAAAAAGAGCCAGCCAAAAGAGCTGATCAAGCAAGCAAAGTCAAGAATTGACCGAAAATACAAGACAATACTCCGAATGTTTAGTTCATAAACTAGACCGGAGATTGACTGAAGCAGCATTCATCTACTTTTGCTAATGCAGAGCAAGAGCATTTCGAAAGCTATCTGGCTAACTTTAGGCTCCTTCTGCAGTTTATAAAACAAACAACAAGCTAACTCCCCAGTGGAGTCGCCAATTTGTTGTAGAGGTAAATCCCCTCTGCAGATAGAGGCAATCCCTACTAGCCCAGATCGGGTCTAGCAACAATCGTATCATGCTAAGGTGCAAGTTCCTAACTGCAATAAACCATATTGTGAAGAAGGCTTACCTTGAATCCAACGCTGTTTTTTGTAGAGAAGATAACGCTCCTGTTTCCTTGCTCTAGCAGATCACAATCCTCATGCTCACCGCGATCGAACACCTGCACACGCAAGAAACATGAAAAACACAACTGTAAAACCCAATATATGCAATTATGTATCAGTCAGAGAAGACACAACTCATGATCATAATGAACAATACGAGTGGAACCATAGCCAAAGTCGCTTATCATTAATTCATACAAAGGAAAATACAACCTGGCTCTAACGCTGAATCTTCCTTTGGTGGGTCATTAGTGGAGTACATCTCGGTAAAGCTCATTGGGAATGGGGACAAGCCTCTCTCTTCGATATTCAATCTCCTTGCTACTGATTTGGCTCTATGAGGACTATTGCAGCATTCTTTAGGCTATGAAGGCTCTTGGAGATTCTTGGAGATTCTTGGAGACTCTTGGAAATTCTTGGAGATTAGCTTGCAAAGGAAATGGAAAGCTTATAAAGATGGTGGAAAGGGAGTTGGGATCCCTACAATCATGGGATTGGCCCTATCCTCAAGGAAGCTTCCATGAGAGGTGGAAAACTAATTCCTCTACATGGAGATCCGGAGCCAAACGTCCCCAACTCAATTTAGACACTAGTTCAGGAGTTGGTTGGAGTCAATCTTCCGCCATTTATTTTTAAAAAACACTCCTTATTAAGCCTGGTGTGGGTGCGACTCTGGGACAGAGCACCAGTTGGCGCACCCTCTTTGGAGGATTTCCCCCATTAACGCGGGTATAAAACTGACGAGTCGCGCCAAGGATAAAAAGGCTATTTTTAGGGTTTTTCACAAGGAGTTGTCTTCAGGGGAATGAAAGTCCATGTCTAGGGGAATGCCATGAAAGTGTTTTTAGATCATGTCACTGCTCACAGGTCATGGAATAAGCCCTCCAATGTGTGGGACAGGGAATTGCAGGGATAGTGACAAATTACTGTGTAACACAGTGAAAAAAAAAGTTATGAAACTAATATTCTTGACAGAAATAGTGCTTGAGCATTCTGCCATTGACAAGACCTCCAAACATTTCAATTCCATCAAGTTCCTTCAAAAAGAAAGCATCGTTGCCTCTCACCGAATCAATGATATAGGGGCCTTTCCACATATTTTCAAACTTACCATGTTTTCCTTTGTCCTTCCTTCTGAAATCCCATTCTAGAACTACATTTCCAACTTGGAAGTCATTTGATTTGGTCCTTCTATCAAATAATTTCTTGATTCCTTCTTGGACTACTTGTGTCCCTTTATATACTTCCTTTCTTGATTGTTGCAAATGAATGGTCTGATTGATCCTCCTTTGCGTATCATTTTCTTTAGCTTGGACCTTTTGAAGGAGTTTCATGACTAGGACTCCTAGATATGTTGGGAAGAATACATCCATGCCGTAAACCAACTAATAGGGAGACATGCCGATGGAATTTTTAGTAGTCAATCTATCAGCCCATAAGGCATGGAAAAGCTTACTATGCCAAGATTTCTAATTCTGTTCCAACACTTTTTTGATGATATTAACAAGGCTTTTGTTTGAGGATTCAACTACACCATTCCCTTGGGGGTAGTAGGAAGTAGAATGGGCTAATGTGATCTGATATTTATGGTAGAAATCTACCATCTGCTTGGACTTGAAGGAAGCAACATTGTCTGTGATTATTTTCCTAGGACAACCAAATTTGGATAGTATGTTGGTTTCAAGGAATTTAATGATGACAGAGTCAGTAGAATTCCTAGTGGGTATGGCCTCTATCCATTTGGTAAAATAATCAGTAGCCATGAGGATCCATTTGTGTCAGGCTGAGGATGATGGGTGAATTTCCCCAATGAAGTCCAAACCCCATTGTTGAAAGGGAGCCTCAACACTAATAGGCTGCAAAGGTAGTGGTAAGATTTTTCTCCTGCCATCAAAGATTTGGCACTTGTGGCAGGACATGAATAAATTATGGGTGTCTAGGAAGAGGGTAGGCCAATAGTATCCAGAACTGAGGATTTTGTTTGTTGTGGTCTTCCAGTTAAGATGTCCTCCACATTCTCCCTCATGTAGCTCATGCATGATTTTTCTTGCATCAACCTCAAGTAAATATTTAACTAAAATCCCCACAACATTTTTCCAATACAAAACTCCATCTAATATACAATAATTAAAAGCCCTCTGTTTGACAAATCTAGCTTTTTTCTTTGACAAAGAAGGAGGAGCATTCAGGGAAAGCAACACATATATGATGTTAGAATACCGAGGAGAGTTCATGAATGTTTCTTCAATGAATGGTGTTGTGCATTCTTTTGGTGTCCCGTGTTTTGATATTTTGCAAATCAAAAGACAAGGCAACATCAAAACCAATCTTTAGAGTTACAGGATCTAGTCCTCCTGTTCTCAGAGAGGGATCTCTCAAATATTTGTTTGCAAAGGTTTATCTTGTGTGCTTTGAGTATGATTTTAGACTAGTTATTAAGTGTAGGTTTTTATTTGTTTGGTTGAGATTGGATTGAGTTGATATAACAGAACATGAAAGTTATAGGAAAGATAGATAGAAAGAGGAAATATCTGGTTCATTGGGCAATGGAGTCAAAAAGATCATAACAAACTCATCAATGGATATGGGATATCAAAGGGAAAATCTAACTTGGCCACATGATCCTTTTGTTTTTGGAATGAGATGAACATTAAGGATTTAGAAAGAGAGGTTTTAATTCTCAACAAAGGGAATTTGAAAGCATAACTTGAACACTAAAGAGCTCTTTGATAGACAGGGCTAACCATAAAATCTACCAATCACACTTCAAGCAAATAATTATTTCAAAACAACTTTTAAAATGAAATCTAAGATTCGGGGAACACCCTATTTCCTCCAAGATTTTATTCTAAAGGAATTTAGAAAACGTAAAAGATTCACTGATAATTGCAGTCATAGAAGAGGGAACACCTAAATAATATCTATGCTTACAACTATAAAGACCTTCGAAACAACTGTTCAAGCAGTGGCAAAGGGCAAGATCAAAACCGACCTCTTTGATTAACTTAAAACAATGGTACTGTTGAATCTCTGATTAAACTGAGATGGGGGGGGGGGTGAATCAGTTTAATACATATATTAGCTTTTTAAATTTAACCCAGCTTATTTATAGTTTAATTTGTGTACAGTCTTAAATGTTATAGCCAATATTAAATTAATGTGCCACCATACTTATATTGAGAGCAGCAAACAATTAAGCAGATTGAAAGAATCACATCAACACATAAGAAACACACACAGAGACAGCAGATGTAAGTGGAAACCCATAAAAGGAGAAAACCACATATTATTATTGTTGTGATGCAAAGGCAAGCTCCAACTCCCTCTCACCACTATTTTCTGCAGGCATCAACCTATAGGAGGCTCTATCCTCAATTCTGCAAGCTACAACTTGCAAGGAAGCACCAACTTCCTTCAATTTTCTGCAGGCACCAACCTACAGGAGGCTCCAACCTCAGTCAGCTACAATTCACAGCTATCAAGCTACAACTTGATAGGGAAGCTCCAACTTCCTCAATTTATTAGACTGAATTCCCTTGTGACTGTTAGCATTCCTCAAAGAATTTGGAATGGACACCCATACCTCTTCGCATTCTGCCTCTTCATTTATTTTCTAGCTTACTCAGAAAAATGTAACTATAGGTGCTTATTTTAATATTTCAGTGGGATATTAGTTTTTCCTTCAGAGACTTGCCAATGCATCACAAATAATAAAAAATTCAATTACAATGTTTACATTCACATATAATGAAAACTCCGGCTCAACTCATTTAGTCTTTTGGATCGCTGCGCATTTGTATTCTCTTTGACTGTGTTTGTCCCTTTCTCTCCTCTGTTTGCCTTTCTGTTTATGGCTGTTGCGTAACTCATGTATTTATGTAACTGCATTCCTTTTTATTTATATCAGCGCCTTTTTATATATATAAAACTGCTAACTATATTTCTGGGAAATTTCAACCTTTTTCATGCCACGAGTGTCTTGTTGATGTGGCGAGTTCCGTAGACCAGAACATACATATATCACAATTGTATTACATTAATAATCGCCCTCTCGTTAAGCTGAGGCCTGTGGGTTCACAGCCCACACGGCATATTTTAATACAACCGCAACAACTTTATATTAACACTCCAATAAATCGAATCACAACCTCTAATATATGAAAGGGTCGGGCCCCACATCTGACGGCGGAAAACACGTCGCAACAGCGATTGGCGGATCAAACAAAAACGCGCAATGCAACATTTGCAATGTGCGATGTTGCGATGGTGCGATATTGCGATTTCGCAATGTTGCGATGGTGCGATGCGATGGCTCTGATGTGATGCGATTAATCGCAATCGCAAATTTCTAATCGCGATAGTTGCTGTGCCGTTTCAACCAACTATGATATTGCGATATTCCAATATGCCCATACTGCGATGCTCCGATACGATTAGGAAGGGTCCCACCATATAAAGCTTGGTTCTTATAATAAAGCGCTCCACTTATATTATCTCCAGACCTTGGAAACGCGGTTATAACTCTTTCAGCATATTTCGTCGAACCTTATATTAAGACTATAATACATCGGAAAACATAAATAAACCAATTCGTTTTGTATGACTCCGCCCTGGGCCCACCTCTACGTCCAATCACCCAATCAAAAGGCGTGCACTGTACCTTTTTTAACTCCCGGGCTCTTCCATTAAACTTCGTGCGGGTCGAGGGATCGCCCACCATTGGATGGCCTTCGCCCAGATCAACGGCTCCTATCCATTTTTCTCGGCGTCTTTGGTTCAGTGCATAACGCGTGAAATTGTAAATAAAACGGGGCCCTCCAATACCGCCTATGCCACGTGCCGTTTGATCAATGGAATCGCTGCTCGTCCCAGCAATACCGCCTCCGTACCAAAAGTGGTGCGGAATGGGGAAATCCACTTTTGTAAATTCGCCATGGGTTTAATTTCCGGTCAGGGTTCCGCCTCCCCGCTCATGGTTCCAGTTTCCTCTAGGTTTCCATTCATGATTCAATTATATATATGTATATAACTTTTCATCGTATTTCAATGATATATATATATATATTTGGCTCCGACACAGAGTTTCGCTCCTTCGACTATGTTCTGCCTTTGACTATGGTTATGTTCTGCCCGGAGTGTTATGTGTAACGCCCGAATAACTGATTCAAAAGCCCGGAATCTCCATGTCACTCGAATAACTGAATTTATATATATATGTACATATTCTTGGAATAACAGCTGTGGTTCTGCCTCTGTCGCTTCTGTCACTCTGCCTCTGCCTCTGCTGCTGTTACTGTTATAACGGCTCTACCTCTGTTATATTCGCTTCCTCTGCCTTCATTTGCTTCTTTGCTGCCTCCATTATATTAGTTGTTTCCTTTGCTTTCATTTTCTTCTTTGTTGCCTCTGTTATATTAGCTGCTTCCTTTGCCTGTCTCTGCTTCAGCTACCTCCTTTGCCATCAATGTTTCCATCAATGACAACCTTTCCAACAGTCTCCCTGATCCAGGTGGATATTGGTGGCCACCCACCTATTCCACTTGGCCCCCCACCATTGTCTCTTTTAGTTTTTCAGTTTCGGCATAACTTACTATTTTTAGCAGTTTTTCGGGTCCTGAACTTCCGGAGCCGTTTTGAGGCCCTAAACGACGTTTTTTGGGTATCAAAGTACCCAACTAATTTGATCATCAAATTCATCCCGAAAGCTGTATTCCTCGGATAGAGCTTTCTAATGATGTATCATGTGTGTCAAACGGAGATAGTATGCCAAAGTTACGTCCCTTGGAAGTTGAAACACCAATTTACCCAAACGGGGCCCATAGTTTTGGCGCTTCATCTCCTAGGGTTAGTTTTTTGGGTTGTTTAGGGTTCTCCATTGTTTCTTAATAATAAATAGGCCCTCAAGCCTCATTGTAACGCAGTTCAGAGGCCTGTAGCCGCCACATCTCTTCTCAGAGATAGCTACCCGTGCCCTAGCTAGTTTTATTTCCATTCTGTCTGTAAGCAAATTTCATTTATTTGATATTAATGAAATGAAGTGTTATTTCCACTGCATCTCTGTATTTATGGTTATGTGTTTATTCTGTTGCGTTCCTACATAAATCCAGATCAGTGGTATCAGAGCGGTCTGCTTTTTCTCGATCCTTCTTTGCATGTCCCCAACGAGGTGGAACCTTTGCAAGATCAGCCTCGCAAACCTCGACGGATGCCCATGGGAGACGAAAAGAAAGATGAGGGAGCAGGATATCCTATCAAAATATTTCTCGAGGAGGCCCTTGAAAAACAAAGGAACGCGATGATGGATAACTTTGCTCAGATCCTTCAACGGCTGCCCACCGGCGGCGCGTCTGCATCCAGTAGCCACTCTGGAGTTGCGATTCCCTTTAAGGTACAAGTAAATTTTGACATTCCCATATTTGAGGGTCAAATAGACGCAGATGACGTAGATAGATGGTTGAATCTATTAGAAGGATATTTCTCTGTTCATGACTTTTCAGACCGAGAGAAGATTATTTTTGCACTCCTCAAAGCTACCCCCCATGTTAAGGACTGGTGGGAAACCTACTGTGAGAACAAGGACTAGACAGAACCCTCTCTGTTCTCGGCCGTACCAACTTGGAATTCTTTCCGAGACGCCGTCAAGGAACAGTACTATCGCGTGGGGAGCTATGAGGACAAGTACATACAATGGACCACGCTGCGACAACAAAGGGATCAAGATGTGCACGAGCTGACGAATCTGTTCCATACCCTGCGCACAAAGTTGGGTATCAAAGATTGAGAGAAAAATCTGGTGCTAAAGTATCGCAGTTGTCTTCAAAGATACATTCAGGAGGAAATGGAGTTCCTCGACATCTCCTCACTTGGTACGACATACCGGTATGCTGCCAAGATTGAGCAGAAATTCAAACAGAAGAAGCGAGACTTTGGATCTGCGAATCAAAAGCAAGGGAAAGGTGCTTCCAAACCGCAGAACAAAGGACAGAGCCAAGGCATGTGGCTAAAGACAACCCGTCAAAGCCACAAGAAAAGAACAACACCGCAAAGCCAAAGAAGGACACAGGAAAGTGGTGTGAGTTCCATAAGAGCTCCACTCACAACACAAGTGAGTGTCGGGCCAAGCAGTCGCTAGTGGGCGAGATGAGGGCTTCTGAGTCAGATGCATGCTCTGACTCCGAATCAGAACCTGAAAAGGGGAATGAAAAAGGGAAACAGATTATTGATGCAGAGCCCAACGCCACTATTGCCACTACAAAGGTCCAGAAGGAGGAACCGGAAGATCCAGAGGAGGAGGAACGTCTCTTCCACTCCCAGATGTGGGTAAAGGGCTCCCCTGTACAGTTCATTGTCGACAATGGGAGCCAAAAGAACCTCATTTCAGCAGATGTTGTGAAGCGGTTAGGCTTGCCAACCACATCTCACCCACATCCATACACCATCGAGTGGCTTCACCAAGGACGAGATCTCCGTGTCAGCCAGCAGTGCCGCCTTCCATATAGCATCAAGCCCTTCACGAATGAGATATTATGTGACATTTCTCCTATTGATGTTTCTGATGTATTATTATGACGACCATACTTGTGGAAGCGTTATGTTGTGTATGAGTCTCAGTCTCGCACTGTTATTGTTACTTTAGGAAATAAGTTGTACAGGATACCAGAGGTACCACCTCCTACCGCTATCTCTTTGGTTACTGCAAAACAATGTAGTAAGCTCATTTCCCAAACCAGGAAATTCGTTTTCCTGTGGTGCTTCAGGCAAGAAAGAGAAGCGTAGCCCACGACCTCCAGACGGGGCCCCTCTGGCTCCTCTGCACGACAACAACCAATGGACAAGGTTGTGGAGGAATACGAGGACATCTTCACCTCACCCACGGGGGTTCCTCTCCATTGTCAGGTCAAGCACCCGATTGATCTAACCCCAGGAGCACCACTACCCAATGGACCAATCTATCGTTGCTCTGTTATGGAGAACGACGAAATCAAGAGGCAGATTGAGGAGCTATTGTAGAAAGGTCACATATGATCAAGTTCATCGCCCTGTGGGAGCTCGATCGTGTTGGTACGGAAGAAGGATGGGACGTGGGGACTCCGTATTGACTATCGAGCAATGAACAAGATCACTGTCTGGAATAGGTACCTGATCCCATGGATTGATGACCTTCTGGACCAACTCAGGTACAAAAATATTTACATTAAAGATCGGCTTTGAAATGCAGGTATCATGAGGCTAAATTGAACCTCGATGTGTGATTTGTGCTGAAAGCTAAGGAAGGCCTTTTTGAATGGCTGGTCATGCCTTTCGGGTTGACGAATGCTCCCGCAACCTTCATGAGGATGATGGACGACATCTTGCGGCCATTCACCAACTCATTCGTAGTGGTGTACTTGGATGACATTCTAATCTTCAGCAAGACTTGGGAAGAGCACCTTCATCACATCCGACAAGTCCTCCAAACACTGCGGCAACACAAGTTGTGTGCCGATTTGGAGAAGTGCATGTTTGGCATGACCCAGGTTCAATACTTGGGATACATTATTGATGAAAGGGGGGTGCATGTGGATCTAGCCAAGATCCAAGTCATTCGGGATTGGCCAGCCCCGACTACTATAACAGAGCTCGCAGCTTTCTGGGTCTTGCTAATTTCTACTATAGATTCGTGTTGGGATTCTCTCATATCACTTAGCCCTTGAGTCAAGTCACCAAAGGAGGAGCGAGAGAAAAATTCTTTTGGTCGGAACCTCAATAGAAGGTGTTCAAAGAATTGAAAAATCACCTTTGTTCTGCCCCAGTGCTCACCTTACCAGACTTGCAGCAGTCGTTTGAGATCGAGACAGATGCCTCTGACTATGTTATTGGGGCAGTTCTTACTCAACAGGGACATCCAGTGGCATATCACAATGAGACATTGTCTGAGACAGTTCGCAAGTATCCCACCTATGACAAAGAAATGTATTCCATTGTGCAAGCCTGTCGACAATGGAAGCATTACATTTTGGGGAAGGAAACAATCATCCACACAGACCACCGGCCCCTGCAGTTCATACAGACACAAGGGAAGTTGCGGAATGATCGCCATCAGAAGTGGTCCACATATCTGCAACAGTTTCATTTGAACATCAAGTACAAGAAGGGTAGCACCAATAATGTTGCAGACTGCCTCAGCCGACCACCGATCGTGGCACTCACTGCCGTGCTCAACTCTTGTGGGCATGAGACTTTTGATTGGCCGCTTCTCTACGAGAGTGACCCAAAATTCGGCCACACTTACAAGGCACTCTTGGGGAGTGTGCAAGTTCTAAATTTTCACCTCCAAGATGCACTTTTATGTCACCTGGGACACCTTTGTGTTCCTTGAAGCGAGCATGCCAAGATGATATGGGAAGCACACTACAGTCAAAATTTGGCACAAAAATTTCAGGGGTGAAACTGACACATCACTTCAGTATTTATATTATGGGCCTTGAAAGGATGTGAAAGCACATAAGATCCTGTGCTGTGCCATTTGCTGGCTGAGCTATGGTCAAGCACCTGTCTCATACCCTCCACCTAAGTGGGCATTGCAGATCATCACGATTCTTATGTGAACTGCCCTCTCTTAGAGCCATGGTGGCTATTGTTTTGTGATGGTGATGATTCTAGAAGATGTTCTGTGACTGGAAAATCCTCACGTGAAGCTACTGCTTTAAACTCTTGTTTTACAGGCAGGTATGGGTGCACTTTGGGATCCCAAAGTCTATCATATCAGATCGAGATAGCAGGTTCCTCAGCACATTTTGGTCCAGCCTCTGGTCAATGATGGACACAAAGCTCACCAAGTCCACATCTTTCCATCCCCAAATAGATGGCTAGACAGAGGTCGTCAACAGAATGATTGTACACATTTTGCGCATGTACAATTCAAAGCATCCACGCACATGGGACGAGAGCCTCCCTTATGTAAAACATAGTTATAACCGGGCTCTCCACAGTTCAATTGGCCATAGCCCCTTTCAGGTGGGCTTGGGATTCCAGCGACTATGTCCCATTGACGTAGCCATGCCATTGCCAGCTGCTCAGGCCGATTCAGCGCACGTCCAGTCTGAAGTTGACAAAGAAAGTAGCTTCATCGAGCGCATTCAACACATCTGCCAACAGGTTCATGATATATTGGACAGAGCCCATGGGAAGTACAAGCAGCGCCATGATCAACACTGGGTGCCACACAACTTCCAGGTGGGCGATAAAGTATGGCTGCATTTGTAGAAGGAGCGCCTCACTGGACCTCACCGCAAGCTTCGCTCGCTCCGATACGGGCCATACACCATCACCAAGGTTGTAGGGAACAATGTTTTCGAGCTTAGTATTCCACCATTCCTTGGTCTGCACCTAGTCTTCAATGTGGATCGCCTTCGTCCTTACTTCCCACCTCTACTGGACACTTCGGACATTGCAGAACAACTCACACCAACAGAGTTAAAACCAGACTGCATGGAATGGGCCACCACAGATTGTATCATGGACATGCAAATTAAGAACACTCGCCAACAGAGGATCCAACTGTATTGGGTTGTCAAAGCTGGCCAACTCCTGCACCAAGGAAAGTGGTTCACCAGGGACCAAGTTCAGCAGAAAATTCCTCATCTCATGGAGGAACTTAACACAATGGGGACCATTTCTTCCTAAGTGGGGAGGAATGATCCAGGTGGATATTGGTGGCCACCCACCTATTCCACTTGGCCCCCCACCATTGTCTCTTTTGGTTTTTCAGTTTCGGCATAACTTACTATTTTTAGCAGTTTTTCAGGTCCTAAACTTCCGGAGCCGTTTTGAGGCCCTAAACGACGTTTTTTGGGTATCAAAGCACCAACAAATTTGATCATCAAATCCATCTTGAAAGTTGTATTCATCGGATAGAGCTTTCTAATGATGTATCATGTGCGTCAAACGGAGATAGTATGCCAAAGTTACGTCCCTGGGAAGTTGAAACACCAATTTACCCAAACGGGGCCCATAGTTTTGGTGCTTCATCTCCTAGGGTTATGTTTTTGGGATTTTTAGGGTTCTCCATTGTTTCTCAATAATAAATAGGCCCTCGAGCCTCATTGTAACGTAGTTCAGAGGCCTGTAGCCGCCACATCTCTTCTCAGAGATAGCTACCCGTGCCCTAGCTAGTTTTATTTCCATTCTGTCTGTAAGCAAATTTCATTTATTTGATATTAATGAAATGAAGTGTTATTTCCGTTGCATATCTGTATTTATGGTTATGTGTTTATTCTATTGCGTTCCTGCATAAATCCGGATCACTCCCCCTTTGGCATTGATGGAAATACATTTTCTTTGTTTGCCTGCTCTTTCTCCTGTTGTTTGCTCTTCATCCCCCTTTGACATCAATGGCAAAGGGTTGCTCATTTCATGGTTTTCTTTCTACATTTCCTCTCTCTGAGTTATGTTTAGGCCCTCTTCTGCTGACTTTGTATCATTCTACTTTAGCCTAATGTATAAGACTTGTTGTGAGAACACTTTGAGGATTATCGAATTCGAATATACACTGTGAATTGATACAGTTCTTTTACTTGAGTAGAGCTAAAAGTGAGACTAATGATACTTCATAGAATACATTGTATCAGTTTTATCTTATTCAGAGATGTATGATTGGATTCAGTAACTAAAATGCTGAGAGGCTTCAAATGATAGTTCTATCTCTGTCTGATGTAGTGAGCTAATATATTTCTGTTGAAGATGATTGTAGATTGAATATGTCTTTTATGCTTCAGATTCTTAATATAAAGTTTCAAAACACATTACTGATCCTTTTGCTCTGTAATTGTCCTTTTGATGCTTGAATAATGTAGATAATTCTAGGATACTGACTTGGTGTGCTTTTGCTTTAGTCCTTTGATCCTGAGGACCTGATTCATGCTTTCCTTACTGGTTGTTCTCCCCCTGAAATGATATTTTCATTTTTTTCTCCCCCTGAAACTGTGCTTTCTCTTCATATTAGAGAGTAGCATCTACAGATACTACCCCTAGTCTGTCTCTCAAATATTCGAAAGGTTCTCTAGCAAGTGGTTTAGTAAATATATCTGCTATCTGTTCTTTTGTTGGTACATAGTCCAGTTTAACTATCTTCTGAGCCACTTGTTCTTAGAGAAAATGATACTTGATTGGTATATGTTTAGTTTTTGAATGAAGCGCATGATTTTTAGATATAATTATAGCACTTGTATTATCACATTTGATTGGAATAGGTTCACAAATGCTTACCTTCATGTCTTGAAGAGTTTGCTTCATCCACATGACTTGTGTACAACATGCTGCTGCTGCTATATATTCTGCTTTAGCTGTAGACAGAGAGATGGATGTTTGTTTCTTGCTTAACCATGCTACTAGACTTTCTCCTAGATAGAATGCACCTCCACTTGTACTTTTCCTGTCATCCACACAGCTGGCCCAATCTGCATCTGTGTATGCTGTCAAGGTGAAGCTTTTTCCTTTAGGATACCAAAGTCCATAATGTGTTGTTCCTTGAAGATATCTTAATATTCTTTTGACTGCAAGAAGGTGATTTTGTTTAGGCGCTGCTTGATATCTAGCCACTAGTCCTACTGCTAGCATGATGTCTGGTCTTGATGCGGTCAAATACAGCAGGCTTCCTATTATGGATCTGTAGATTTTTTGATCTACATCTGCAGACCCATCATCAGCACATAGCTTGCAACCTGTGGTCATGGGAGTTGACACCGGTTTGCATTCATCCATTTTGAACTTTTTCAGCATTTCCTTTAAGTATTTTTCCTATGAGATGAATGTTCCTGTGCTCCTTTGCTGAATTTGAAGTCCTAAATAGAAACTGAGCTCTCCAATCATGGACATTTCAAACTCTGATTTCATCTCTTCTGCAAATCCTTTTGCTAGCTCATCTCTGTTGCTTCCAAACATAATGTCATCAACATATACCACAACAATTAGGAGTTCATTTTCATGAGCTTTTATGTATAAATTGCTATCAACTCCCCCTCTCTTAAAGCCTAGCTTTTGCAAATATTTATCTAGTCTTGAGTACCAAGCACGAGGGGCCTGTTTCAGTCCATAAAGAGCCTTCTTTAGTTTGCACACATGGTCTTCTTTGTCTGTCAATGAGAAGCCTTCTGGTTGTTCCATGTAGACTTCTTCTTCTAAGTCTCCATTCAGAAATGCAGATTTAACATCCATTTGATATACTTTGAAGTTTTGATAGCATGCAAATGCCAAGAACATTCTGATAGCCTCCATTTTGGCTACAGGGGCAAATGTTTCATCATAATCAAGTCCTTCGACTTGTGAATATCCTTTGCAGACCAGCCTGGCTTTATTCCTGATTACTTGTCCTTGCTCATTAATTTTGTTTTTGAACACCCATTTTGAACCAATGATATTTTTCTCAAAAGGTCTAGGAACTAGTTCCCAGGTATTGTTCTTTTCAATTTGGTCCAATTCCTCGTTCATTGCTTTTACCCAAGACTTGTCCTTGCTGGCTTCTTCAAATTTCTTTGGTTCTATTTGTGACAGCATGGCTATGTATACCTCTTCAGTTTGTTCTGTTAGTTTCCTTCTTGTCTGGACCCCTGCTTCCTTATCTCCTATGATCTGATCTTCAGGATGATTCTTCTAAGTATATCTTGACGGGGCTTTCGAGCTCAGCCCTTCATCTTCTGTAGTCTTTCTTGTTTCATCATCATTCTGGTCTTCCTCTTCATGGTTGTCTGATGGATTGTAGCATTTTGTATTTCTTGTATTGTTTGGAAGTTATTCATCAAATCTTACATCAATACATTCAACTATTTTCTGGAGAGTCTTGTTGTAGCACCTGTACCCTTTACTTTTGGATGCATACCCTAGAAATATCCCTTCATCAGCTCTTGCATCAAATTTTCCAAGATTTTCATCATTATTCTTTATGTAACACTTGCTACCAAAGATCCTGAAATGTTTGATTGAAGCTGGCTTTCCATGCCACAGTTCGTAGGGTGTCTTGTCACTGTTTGGCCTTAAGTGAGCTTTGTTAAGGATATGTACTGATGTGTGCACTACTTCTGCCCAAAAGGTTTGAGCAATATTATTCTCTTACATCATGGCTCTGGCAATTTGTTGAACAGATCTGTTTTGTCTTTCTGCAACTCCATTCTGCTGAGGTGTTCCTGCAATAGTAAACTGTTGTTTTATGCCATATTCATTACATAAATCTGCAAAGTCATAATCTGTAAATTCACCTCCTCTGTCTGATCTGATGCATTTCAGCTTGCATCCTGTCTGATTTTCTGCTAATGCTTTAAATATTTTGAATTTGTCCAGAGCTTCTGATTTATTTTTGAGAAAAGCAACCCATGTCATTCTGGAGAAATCATCTATTATCAGCATGAAGTAGGATTCTCCACTTGGTGTTTTAGTTCTTGCAGGTCCACACAGATCCATATGCACAAGATGAAGTGGTCTTCTTGTTGATAACTCTTCTTTGGTCTTAAAGGATGTGCGAGTCTGTTTACCCAATTGACAAGATTTGCATATGGTACTAGATGGCTTCTTTATTTCTGGCATGTCTCTGACAGCTTTCTTCTTGCTTAGTCTGATGATGTGATCGAAGCTAAGATGTCCCAATATTTTATGCCATAACCATGACTCCACAAGTTTGCTAAGATGGCATGCTTCATCTTCCTCTTTCATGATGTAGACATTGCTCTCTGTTCACACTCCTTTGAGTAGAGTTTTCCCTGTGGTGCTTGATCTGACTTCACAGTCCTGTGCCCTAAAAAGAACTTCACACCCTTTATCACACATCTGGCTCACACTCAGTAAATTTTGCTTTCAGCCCATTAACAAATAGTACATCTTGGGCTTTTCCTCTGCCATTGTCTATGCTGACTGACCCTTTTCCCTTGATCTTTCCTGATTTATCATTGCCATATTTCCTTTCATCAAGGGTTATAAACTAGCTTTTATCTCTAGTCATGTGTTTTGAGCAGCCACTATCCAGGTACCACTGGCTTTTCAAGTCTTGAGCCATTAGAGCCAAGTCACATTTATTCACCTTCTTTATCCACTGGAGGCACCCTTTTGTTTGATATATTTTGTGGGGTGATGAATTGCATTCTTTTAGAGGAAATTTGGAAGGCATATGTCCAACTTGATTGCATATACAACATTTGATTATAGTTGTTGCAGAATTATGAGTATGAGAAAAATTTCTTTGATTCATAAACCTCCTTGAGGTGTTGAACATCAATCTTTGTCCATACTTTCTACATTCAATAATTTTGTGACCAAATTCCTTACAGTAAAAGCAATAACCATAGAAATTATTTGCATACCTGATGTAAGGTTGTTTTCTCCATTTATTTGTTTGAGGCAGTCTCTTCACTGTTTGCATCCTTTGCAAGTTTGAATTTCTCCTCCTTGCATGAAAATATGCAGCAATGTGTCCCAGCTTATGGAAAACATAGCAGGTGGCATTCTTCATAGGAGGGAAGGATCTCCTTTGATGACTTACGAATTTGATATATTCAGGGACATATGACCCCTTTTCTGTGGTCTTAGTGTTTATTGCCTTCTTTGTTATTGGAGGTTTCTTCTGTTCTCTGTCTTCCTTATTACAGGTTTCTTCTTTTGTAAGAATGGTTTGAGTTGTTTCATCATCTTTCTTTGCTTTTATAAAGATAATTTCTCCGTTAACCTTTTATTTGCCTTTACTTGATTCTCCTTCATAGCCTATTCCAGTTTTTATCAAGGGAGATCTTTGAGCAACTAGAATTTCATCCAATTTACTAGAGCTTGTTGTTTGAGAAGAATTCATAATCACTTTCCTTTGTGCATTTTCTAATTTCTTCCTGAGACATACCACTTCTTCTTCTAACTTTTCTTGTTCTTGAGTTTTCTCCTTGATTTGCCTAAGTAACATGTCCTCTATCTTCTTGGCCTCTTCAAGTTCTATCTTTTGTTGCTTAAGGAATTCTGAGTTTTGTTCTTCTTTCACACATTTTAGGAGAATCGCTTTTTGTTTTCTGCATTTTGTTTTGAGTCTGTCAATCTCCTCCAGAGCACTTCTTAGCTCCCCCTCAAGGTCGACTTCCCCTTCTTCTTCTTCATCTTCTAGTAAGAGTCCTTCAAGATATTCTATGGCCATCAATAAGAATTCGGAGGTTCCTTCTTCACTTGAGGCTTCATCTGAATCTTCAGATGTACTGCTGTCTTGTTGGGCATAGAAGGATTTTCTACTAAACTTCTTTCCTTTCTGCCAGTTCTTTGATTTATTTCTCTCTGGCTCTTGAGGCTGATTCCTTACTTTCTTGTGAGGACACGTAGCTGCATAGTGTCCAACTTTTCCACAGTTAAAGCATTTAAAAGGAATTTTACCTTTGTATTTACCTGATCCTCTATCCAATTTATTGACAAATTTTGCCTCTTCTTCATCCGAAAAAGAGCATATGTCTCCCTCTTCTTCTTTCTTATTTTCTGTCTTAAAAGCTGCTTCCCTCGTACTCGGCTTCTTCTGTGGGAGCCTCATTTCATAGGCTGTTAGATTTCCGAGTAGCTGGTTCATGGTCAAGGTCTCCCAATCAGTTGTTTCTTATATTTCAGACACCTTTGGATTAAATCTGGATGGAAGAGATCTTAGAATCTGTTGTACAAATATACTTTCTGGCATTTTTTCTCCAAGAGCTTTCACATTGTTAATAATTTCTACAGCTTTTAGGAAGAAACTGGCAATGTCTTCATCATCATTCATTCTCAAGTTTTCAAACTGGGCTCTATAGACCTGAAGTTTGGCAGTCTTCACTTTCTGGTCTCCTTCATGGATGTTCTCTAGAGTATCCCACATTGCGTTGGCAGTATCTTTGTGCATTACTTTAATAAACTCTGCTTCACACAATCCATTCAAGATGGCATTCATGGCTTTTGCATTAGCTAAAAAATCTTGTTTTGTTTCTTTCTCTGTTTTAGTTGCCTTTAGGGCATATCCTAATTCCATAGCACCCTAGACTTCTATTCCTAGAGACATTATGTATGTCCTCATTCTGATTTTCCAGAAGGCATAATTTTCACCAGTGAAAAGAGGAGCTTTATTGGTTGAACATCCTTCTTTACTAGCCATCCTGGGAACCTAGGATCTCCTTTCAGCTGTTAGACTGGTACAAAGGAACCCGCTCTGATACCAATTGTTGAATCTCTGATTAAACTGAGAGGGGGGGGGTGAATCAGTTTAATACATATATTAGCTTTTTAAATTTCACCAAGATTATTTATAGTTTAATTTGTGAACAGTCTTAAATGTTACAGCCAATATTAAATTAATGTGCCACCATACTTATATTGAGAGCAGCAAACAATTAAGCAGATTGAAATAATCACATCAACACATAAGAAACACACACAGAGATAGCAGATGTAAGTGGAAACCCATAAAGGGAGAAAACCACATATTATTATTGTTGTGATGCAAAGGCAAGCTCCAACTCCCTCTCACCACTGTTTTCTACAGGCATCAACCTACATGAGGCTCTATCCTCATTTCTGCAAGCTACAACTTGCAAGGAAGCACCAATTTCCTTCAATTTTCTGCAGGCACCAACCTACAGGAGGCTCCAACCTCAGTCAGCTACAACTTACAGCTATCAAGCTACAACTTGATAGGGAAGCTCCAACTTCCTCAATTTATTAGACTGAATGTTTGCTGATTTACCTCAGATATCAGCTCTGTTCTGTAGCAAGTCTTTCTGCTCTTCTTCTCTTAATCTTCTCTGTCTCACACTTCTATATTCTGTCTTCTCTATATTTTCTCTCTCTAACTTCTTTTGCATATCAAGATGGTATTATTTATAGAATTCCCTTGTGACTGTTATCATTCCTCAAAGAATTTGGAATGGACACCCATACCTCTTCGCATTCTGCCTCTTCATTTCTTTTCTAGCTTACTCAGAAAAATGTAACTGTAGGTGCTTATTTTAATATTTCAATGGGATATTATTTTTTCCTACGGATACCTGCCAATGCATCACAAACAATAAAAAATTCAATTACAATGTTTACATTCACATATAATGAAAACTCCGGCTCAACTCATTTAGTCTTTTGGATCGCTGCACATTTGTCTTTTCTTTGACTATGTTTGTCCCTTTCTCTCCTCTGTTTTCCTTTCTGTTTATGGCTGTTGCGTAACTCCTGTATTTATGTAACTGCATTCCTTTTTATTTATATCAGCGCCTTTTTATATATATATAACTGTTGACTGTATTTCTGGTCAATTTCAACCTTTTTCATGCCACAAGTGTCTTGTTGATGTGGCGAGTTCCGCAGACCGGAACATACATATATCACAATTGTATTACATTAATAATCGCCCTCCCGTTAAGCTGAGGCCTGTGGGTTCACAGCCCACACGACATATTTTAATACAACTGCAACAACTTTATATTAACACTCCAATAAATTGAATCACAACCTTTAATATATGAAAGGGTCGAGCCCCACATCCGATGGCGGACAACACGTCGCAATAGCGATTGGCGGATCAAACAAAAATGCGCAATGCAACATTTGCGATGTGCGATGTTGTGATGGTGCGATATTGCGATTTCGCAATGTTGCGATGGTGCGATGCGATGGCTCTGATGCGATGCGATTAATCGCAATTGCAAATTTCTAACTTTGATAGTTGTTGTGCCATTTCAACCAACTATGATATTGCGATATTGCGATATGCCCATACTGCGATGCTCCGATACGATTAGGAAGGGTCCAACCATATAAAGATTGGTTCTTATAATAAAGCGCTCCACTTATATTATCTCTGGACCTTGGAAACGCGGTTATAACTCTTTTAAAATATTCCGTTGAACCTTATATTAAGACTATAATACATCGGAAAACATAAATAAACCAATTCGTTTTGTATGACTTCGCCCCGGGCCCACCTCTATGTCCAATCACCCAATCAAAAGGCACGCACCGTACCTTTGTTAACTCCCGAGCTCTTCCATTAAACTTCGTGCGGGTCCTGGGATCGCCCACCGTTGGATGGCCTTCACCCAGATCAACAGCTCCTATCCATTTCGCTCGGCGTTTTTGGTCCAGTGCATAACGCGCGAAATTGTAAATAAAACGGGGCCCTCCAACACCGCCTATGCCATGTGTCGTTTGATCAATGGAATCGCTGCTCGTCCCAGAAATACCGCCTACATACCAAAAGTGGTGCGGAATGGGAAAATCCTCTTTTGTAAATCCGCTGTGGGTTTAATTTCCGGTCAGGGTTCCGCCTCCTCGCTCATGGTTCTAGTTTCCTCCAGGTTTCCATTCATGATTCAATTATATATATGTATATAAATTTTCATCGTATTGCAATGATATATATACATTTGCCTCCGACGCAGAGTTCCACTCCTTCGACTATGTTCTGCCTTTGACTATGGTTATGTTCCGCCCGGAATGTTATGTGTAACGCCCGAATAACTGATTCAAACGCCCGGAATCTCCATGTCACTCGAATAACTGAATATATATATATATATATATATATATATATATATATATATATATATATATATATATATATATATATGTGTGTGTGTGTACATATTCTTGGAATAACAGCTGTGGTTCTGCCTCTGCCGCTTCTGTCACTCTGCCTCTGCCTTTGCTGCTGTTACTGTTATAATGGCTCTGCCTCTGTTATATTTGCTTCCTCTACCTTCATTTGCTTCTTTGCTGCCTCCATTATATTAGCTGCTTCCTTTGCCTTCATTTTCTTCTTTGCTGCCTCTGTTATATTAGTTGCTTCCTTTGCCTATCTCTGTTTCAGCTACCTCCTTTGCCATCAATGTTTCCATCAATGAAAACCTTTCCAATAGGTACTTCCAAGGGAGACTTCAATAACAGCTTTAAAGTGGCAGCAGACAAGTAGGGAAAACCATAATCATGCTGAAATCAACTGTTTAAACTATTAAGGAAATAAACAAGCATGAAGACTAAAGAGAAACATTAAAGCCTCTAAAATACTTCAGCAGCAGAAAACATTAAACAGTGAAGGATGAACAGGTCTAAGGTGCTTTTAGGAGTCATTTCTTAGCCTAACTCTTTCTAATCCTACTGTAGTAAGAAATTATGGAACATAATGAGAACAAGGGAAAAACATAAATAGTTCAAAATACTTCACCAACAGCCAAGCTCATGGATCCAGTGATAGAGCCTTCTCAGAAACAAGCATGCGAAAACATCATCAAGACCTCCAAGACTTAAATTTGTTCTTCAGCTTCAACAGACTTATATATTTATTTCAAAGAGTTTCAGTATTACAACTTGTGATCATACAACAATCAACAACCAACCAAATAAACACCTACACTTAATAACTAGTCTAAAATCATACTCAAAGCACACAAGATAAACCTTTGCAAAAAAATATTTGAGAGATCCCTCTCTGAGAACAGGAGGACTAGATCCTGTAACTCTAAAGATTGCTTCTGATGTTGCCTTGTCTTTTGATTTTCCAAGCTATCAAAACACGGGACACCAACATAATGGCGATCACGGTGGGACCTGAGTAATATCTTCAAAATTAAACATTCAGGCCCAATATAACATAAGTAACCTTCTTCAAGAACTACCAAGCATAATGGTAATCATGATAGGATCTTTTGAATCAGTGACAAACTAAGTAACCCTTAGGATTCCCCTTAGCCCTTATCAAACCTTGAAGGATTCCGTTACCAAGCCATAAGAGTGAACTCTATTTGTTTGACACCCTAGCTAAGTGTTACATCATATTTAGGACACTCTCTTAATCTGTAAGACCAAAATAAATCATAAAAACCCAAAAAACATTTCAGTTTGGCTTCATAATAAACTTGGTGGTGGACCATAAAATATTTTACCTCCAAAAGAGCTAAAATTTTCCACCCGACGACTCCACAATCCTAAAAACAGACCTTAAGACTCCACTGGGAAGAACCCTTATCACTATAATATCATTCAAACTCAGTTAGAAGACTGTAGGATTGAATTTCAAATAGATTTGTTAAACCTTTTAAAGATTTTCATATTTGGTTAAAATTTTCTTTTTAGGTCTAAAAAGCATAGCATAGTGGCTCCTAGAAAGATTTATACTAGAGCCTACCCTGACCCAAACCCACTTGAAGAAGTGGACAATCCTGAAAGCATACTTAGGAAGTCCCCTAAGATAAAATTTTCAACTGCTTTCAGATCACCCTTGAGATCTAATTCAGTCTCTAAAAATCTTGCAACCCTACACCAATCACAAGCCGACTTGAGAAATCTTTTTAGAACTAGGTCACTTGATGATATAAATCAGATAGATTCTGAGTCCTCACTTTCATCCCCACAACAAAGTGAATAGCGCGGTAGTAGAGAAAATACACCTCCTGATTTACATTTTCTTCTTAATTTAGGTGTCTCTCATCCAAGGTCAGCTCAGCAATCTATCCTTGGTACATCCACATCTATTCATCAAACATCCACTGTCCAAACCACTACACCTCAGCCCACTTTTTCTATTGTTAATCCACCCCTTGTAAATCCACCTCCACCTCCTGCCATGGTTGCATGGTATGCTCCCTTATTCCTTCATGTACCATTACCCAATCTTCCATAGGACTATCAATCCAAAATTCCATTATACGATGCTAACAATGCTGTAACGGCATCTCAACATGTGGATAAGATGAATGACTACTTTGATAGAAATGAAATTGATGATGATTCTATCAAACTTAGATTATTCGCTCAAAGTATGGGGGGAGAAGTAAGAAAATGGTTCAAAGCCTTAACCCCCCATAGCATAAATGATCTCCAAGGCTTCCATAAAACTTTCTTAAACAAATGGGAAGTGAAGAAGAATCCTCTCGAAGTCCTTGCTGATTACAATAACCTCCATAGAAACCCCGGGGAAAGTGTGCAGGCTTATTGCACTAGATTCAATAGTGTGTATAATTCACTTTCCCCAGAACTAAAACCTCCACAGGGCTCAGCCTTAAACAAATTTCCTGAAGGATTTGACTTTGACATGACCTATTCGCTAAGAGAAAGAGATTTTGCAACTCTTGAAGATATGCAGAGGGGTGCTCTTTCTATGGAAGTCAACTTAATAGAAAAGAGAGCAAGAATGAAAACTGAAAAGAGAGTATCTTTTAGAGAGGAATCCCCCCCTTCTACTTCAAGCTCAAAAATGGAAAGAATGTTGGAAGAAATGATGAGAGAGATGAGCATAATAAAGAAAGCACAAGCCAGTCAAAACCAAACTGCACTTCAGAACAATCAAAACGGAAATATAAATCAGAATTATAGAAGAGAAAACAATCAAGATAAGCAAAAGGAAAATGACCAATAGATTAGACCTCCCTTTCAACAGAATTATGTAGATCAATATGAGGAAGACAGGGAGTTGGAAAGGTTGGAAGAATCACATGTAAACTTGATTGGATCAGACAGTGGGGATGATGTTTTCCTCACTGAAGAAGAACAAGGTTTCTTCTCTTCTAATCAAAGTACAAATACCTATGAAGATTCCGATGACTACAGATTAGGTTTTGAAAATGCAATCATGGAGGTACATAAAAAATATGATCTTAGGAGCAAAGGGAAAGTAGATAATTCAAAGGATAAGAACACCAATACTGCTGACAAGAAAAATGCAGAAAAACAGTCCAAAAGGACAGCAGAAAAAACCAACGTTTCGGCCAACAAACCAAACTTAAACAAAGACAAGGGTGTCCAGCCAAATGTTGAACAGAGTACCCCTAGCACTTCAGCTAGTGTTCCTAATAAAACCATTCCCATCACTACTCCAAACAAGGTTCAGCAAATCAAGGTTTCTGAAAGAATTTAATTGAAAAAACAAATGTAAATATCAACAATTCAGTTATTCCTTTCAGCCTTGAGGGAGAGATTTCTAAGATAAAAATTGCCATTTCCCTAGCTGAACTAGTAACCCAAGACCTGTGCAAAAACCAATTTTTAAAAGCTTTGAACTTAGGAAATGATATCGATACCTTGAACTTGACAGATGACAAACCTGAGTTGTTGTTTGGTCCAGAGGTTGAAGGAAAATACTAAGAAGGACCCGTCCCTCCCTTCTATGTTAGTTTGAACATACATGAGAAAATTTTACACAATGCCATGTTAGATTCTGGAGCTTCACACAGTCTAATACCCAAGCTAGTAATGGAAAGATTAGGCTTAGAGATTACCAAACCTTACAAAGATCTGTATTCTTTTGACTCAAGCATAGTCAAATGTTTGGGTTTAATCAAAGACCTATGTGTTAATCTAGCTCAGATCCCTACTAGGAATCTAGTAATGGATATAGTTGTAGTTGACATTCCCCCTAAGTATGGCATGCTCTTATCAAGATCTTGGGGAGCCAAACTCCAGGGTAGCCTTCAAATGGATATGTCTTATGCCACCATCCCTATTTTGAATCAAAACAGAAGACTATACAGGGAATCCCACATGAAGTACATGGTGAGCAACATAGACAAACCGAACAATTCTCCAATCTATTCTACTCAGTCAAGTCTAGATTCCTTTATCTTATGTAACGAAGATGAAATTACCCAACCAGATAAAGAGGACGTAGACCCAATTAATTTACCAGGAAAATCAAACCTTCCCTCAAATCAACTTCAAAACATTGACACTCAACAACAGCAAGAAAATGAAAATAGAAATGACATACTTTGGACAATAAACTTCAATGGATCTTGTAATCAAACAAGTGCTGGGGCAGGTGTATGGATCCAAAATACAAATCAGAGCTTTTCATATAAGTTAAATTTCCCATGCACCAACAATATCGCTGAGTACGAAGCCCTTCTTCTAGGCTTACAATTGCTCAAACAATTAGAAGCCTAAAAGATATCCATCTTAGGAGATTCTGAACTTATCATAAAACAGATCAAAGGAGAATATTCAGCCAGAAATCCAAAGCTGAGGGAATATCAGAATGCAGCCCTTGATTTATTGAAAATGTTTGAAAAATACGAACTTGTTTTCATTCCTAGAGCGTTTAATCATATGGAAAATGAACTCGCTTTCAATGCCAGTAACTGTCAAATACCCGAGATAAATGAACAGCTTAGCGTAAAGGTAAAACATAGGCCTGCAGTGCCTGATAACGAATATTACTGGCAAGTTTTTTATTCTGACCAACACATAAACGATTTCTTAAAATCAGAAAACGATTTCACCATGCCAACATCAAAATCTAGCCATAGTGAGGACTGCCCATATATTGAAGAAATCCCAGAAGTTGAAATAACACACTCTGCTGATATAGATTATTATGAGAATCCGTTTGAAGAAGAGTTAATTGACAACGTGGACCAAAAGGACCTGGAAGTTTTAGAATGTAAAAATGGTTCAATTCCAAGAGGTCTCTCACCTTTGGAACACCTCTTTGACCTTAATGATGTAGCCAAAGAACCAAAAATGGAGCCTGTAGAAACAAATGTGGAAGAACATAACATAGAATCCCTAGCAGAAACTAAAATGATTAAATTGTCCAGCACTCTCCCAACTCACATAAAGTCTCGATATATAGATCTGTTTAAAGAGTTTAAAGATGTTTTTACCTGGGCATACACAGATCTGAAGTCTTACGATACCAACATCATTCAGCACAAGATTCCCCTGAAGGAAAATCAAAAGCCTTTCAAACAAAAACTGAGGAGGATAAACCCACTTCTATTACCTTTAGTTAAGGCAGAAATTGAAAAGATGCATGCCGTTGGCATCATTGTGCCTATTCGATTTTCAGAGTGGGTATCAAACTTAGTTTCTGTTAGGAAAAAGACTGGAGAGATTAGACTCTGTATCGAGTTTAGAAACTTAAACAGAGCATCCCTAAAGGACAACTACCCCTTACCCAAAATGGACCATATACTTCAGAAGGTAGTTGGATCAAAAATGATATCACTCTTAGATGGGTTCTCGGGTTACAACCAGGTGTTAGTGCTCCCAAGTGACCAAATCAAAACTGCTTTTACCACACCTTGGGGCACCTTTATGTATGTCAAAATTCCTTTCCGGTTAATGAATGCAGGGGCCACCTTCCAAAGGGCCATGGATATAGCCTTCTCTGAAGATATTGGCTATTTCATAATCATTTACCTTGATGACATAACTGTCTTTTCAAAAACTGATGAAGAACATTTGACCCACTTAAGAAAAGTTTTTGAAAAGTGTAGGAAATTTGGTTTATCATTGAATCCCAAGAAGACACTTTTTGGTCTCCAAGAAGGTAAAATTCTTGGTCATATAATTTCAGAAGAGGGAATCAAAATAGACCCCACAAGGATAAATGGCATATTACAAATCAGCCATCCAAGAAGCCTCAAAGAATTACAATCTTTCATTGGAAAGATTATTTTTTTGAGAAGGTTTATCCCCAACCTTGCTGAGCTACTAAAAAACATTACAAATATGCTTAAGAAAGATGTTTGTGTAAAATCGACTTTACCAGCTAAAAAATCATTTGAACTGGTTAAACAAGCTCTTACTCAAACACCGGTCCTGATTAGTCTAGATTTTACCAAAGACTTTTACATCTTTTCTTTTGCATCTGAGAATACGATAGCTGCATTTTTACTTCAAAAGAATGATTTGGGACAAGAACAACCAATCTCTTTCCTTAGTAGGGCCTTAAGAGATGCTCCTCTTAAATATAACATCATGGAGAAGCAAGCCTTAGCATTATTGAAAGCTTTAAATGAATTTAGGGTCTACATTTTACACTCTCACATAATTGCTTTTGTTCCACATACTGTTGTCAAGGACATTCTAAGTCAAGACCCTGATGGTAAAAGAGGAAAATGGATCGCAACTATTCTTGAATATGACTTAGAAATCAGGCCCACCAAACTAGTAAAGGGGCAAGGATTATCAAAACTTATGGCTGAGTCTAACTTCCAAGCATTAGATATGAACATGGTAGATGTGTTAGAAGAAGTAGAAGAAGCTACTGCTCCTTTCATTGAAGAAACATTTCTGAATTCTCCTTGGTATGCTGACATTATTTATGTGCTTTTATATCTAAATACTCCTCCTTCTTTGTCTAAAACTGAAGCTAGATTTTTGAAACAAAAAGCTTTAAGTTTTTGCATATTAGATGGGGTATTATATTGGAAAAATGCTGTTGGAATTTTTCTTAAGTGTTTACTTGAAGATGATGCAGGAAAAATCATGCATGAATTGCATGATGGAGAATGTGGAGGACACCTCTACTGGAAGGCCACAGCAAACAAAATTCTTAGATCAGGTTACTATTGGCCTACCCTTTTCCCAGACACTCAGAAATTAGTCATGTCTTGCCATAAGTGTCAAATCTTTGATGGCAAGAGGAAACTCCTTCCCTTACCTTTACTTCCTATCAAAGTTGAGGCACCTTTTCAACAATGGGGGCTAGACTTCATTGGATAAATTCACCCATCCTCCTCAGCTCAACATAAGTGGATCCTCACAGCCACTGACTTCTTTACCAAGTGGATAGAAGCTATACCATCCAGAAATTCCAATGACTGTCATTATTAAGTTTCTTGAAACCAATATCCTATCCAGATTCGGTTGCCCCGGGAAAATCATAACAGACAATGCTGCTGCTTTTAAATCTAAGAAGATGGTTGATTTCTGCCACAAATACCATATAACCTTGGGCCATTCCACTGCCTACTATCCCCAAGGAAATGGATTAGCTGAATCCTCCAACAATATTCTCATCAATATCATTAAAAAACTATTGGAACAAAATCAAAAATCATGGCACAGCAAGCTGGTTCATGCTTTATGGGCTGATAGGTTGACTACAAAGAAATCAATAAATATTTCTCCCTATCAGTTAGTTTATGGCATGGATGCAGTTTTTCCTACCTCATTAGGAGTTCCAGTCATGAAACTCCTTCAAGAAGTACAGATGGAGGAGAATGATATGCAGAGAATAATCAATCAAAAAATTCATTTACAGCAGACCAGAGAAGAATTTTATGAGAGAACACAATTGGTCCAAGAAAAAATGAAGAAACTTTTTGATAAGAGGACTAAGGAAAACAATTTCCAAATTGGAAATGTTGTTCTTAAATGGGATTCAAGAAGGGAAGAGAAGGGAAAACATGGCAAGTTTGACAACTTGTGGAAAGGGCCATATATTATACATGCTGAGAGGGGTCACAATGCATTTTTCTTAAAAGAATTGAATGGAGAAGATCTGCATGGAGGTCCTGTCAACGGCAGGATGCTCAAGCCTTACTTTTGCCAAGAGTCCTAAGTTTCAAAGTATATTAATTTTTTCATTGTAAATATCATAGTCTAACCATTGCATTCAAAGTTAGAAAATTCAAAAATACAAAAACATGCAAAAGAGAGAAAAGAGGGCAGATTGTAAAAACAAGAAAGGAAAAGCCCAATGCCAAAAAGAGAAACAAATCTGAAAGTGTGCAAGCTCAAATGCCACTCCTTAAAAAACACACTTCTAGTTAGTCAAAATGTTTAAACTTGACTAATTAGCTTTAAATTTTCTGCTGGTAGGATAGTAAATTTGATCTGCCAAACTGTTTAAACTTGGCTTAACAGTGGATAGTCTAGGATAGAAATCAAAGGTTCAAACAAGCTAAAAACTGAACCTAAGTTTCCAAAATAAAAATGACTCAAATTTGTTGTAATGTTGAGTCAAAACAAATGTAAAGATCTGGTTCTAATCAGCCCAAAATCTGAACTGGATAATGAAGAAAACAGCTCACACAGCAGTGAAAAACAGAGTTGTAGAGGATGAAAGAAGTGTTTTAGGTCTAGATCTCAAAACCTTTCGTCTTTTCGATTTAATTTCTGCTAATAATAATCTATGTGCAGCTTGTTTTTATGCCATATATCACAGCAAGTCAAACAACTTAATCTTGACTTGACTGTTTTTTAATTTTTTTTGTGGAAATTAGAGAATGAAAGTCTCTTGGACAGTCTAAACCCAACTGACAGTAGATTAGGTAGAGAAATATCTAAGCTCAATTGTTTAATCTGAGTTCAGGGAGAGATAAGGAGTAGAATTAGATTAGTTTTTATGCTTTCAAAAGAATAAAATGTTATGAGAAGAGTTTGCCAATCCAAGTGCACTCTAAATGAAGAAAAAATGTTAGATTCGTAGGATTGGGTAGGTATAAAGCTTGTTGATAAATGGATCCATTGTTTTCTATGGCTGTTAGCATTTCCAAAACAAAAGAAGATCATTCAACCAAAGAAAAGCAGCCCAATGGATGAGGCAACTGATCAGCATCTCAAAGAATGCAAGTCTGAAATTCTTGATGCCTTCAAGAAAGCATCATCCCCAAGTGGAGCCACTGTTAGCCACCTATAATATTTTGTTGTACCAAAAGGTGGCTAAGATCTTTTTAAGCCTCCAAGGAACAAATTTTATCACTAAAAATTTGTTGACTCTTGAAGACTTCCTTAGGCCTCATGCCTTTGTCCAAAATCCTCATTTTTGTTCCCTTTTAATTCTGCTGTTTACAAAAGCAAAACTGCTGCAAAAATCATCATATTTCCCATTTTCCGCTCATAAAAAAACTTTCATTTGTCTCCCCTTTCTTCATTAAAATCCTCTACTTTTCATGAGTTCTCTTCTTCATTTATGAGAGATTCCCCTTTCCATAGTTAAAAACCCACTTTTTAACTAAGTCGGAACCCCCTTTTTCCTTTGAAAAATATTGAAAAAACCATAAAAACTTATGTTCTTATGACAGTTTTTAGCCCCTTTGGCCAGAACCCCTAACCACTTCCCCCACATGCCTTTTCCGTAAAAACCCAGCGCTGAACCTATTAAGCGCTTATCGCATTGGAGTTTTTCGATGGAGCGTAAGTCTTGTGTTCCGTTGAAAATCCCGATTGCGATCAAATAAACCTGTCCGATCACCTTTTCCTTTATAAAAATGAAGAACCAATTTTATCCAAAGTTTATTTGTTAAAAGTAAATGGGTCGATTGAAAAAATTTAAATGCGCAAATCGCGTCGGAAATATTCAAATGAGCAAAGTATTTTCCACACTCCCAAAACTCCGATTGCGACTAAACCATATCCGCCGATCATACTATTTATATACATCCGTGGGTCCTCTTTCCGTACTTAGACTCTGTGAATATTTCATTCCCAAATCTTTTTTCCCTTTGTGAAACCCAAAAACCCACTTATCCAAAGTTTTAAGTTAAAAACCGAAGTCACGTCCTTAAAACAAATGGGTAGATCAAAAAGACCGATCGCGCAATCGCGATCGGAGAAACCAAATGGGTTGATTGAAAAGCACTGGCCCAAAGGCCCGAATCCGATTAGCTCCTTTATTCATAAAGCCCGGGGCCTTATACAATTCCATATACATAAGCCCCGCAACCGGGTGCCAATCGCATCGGGACTTTTCCGCGGTGTGATTTTAATATTTATCACCACCGATTGTGATCCGCCGATCACGCTGATCGCATCGGCCTTCTCCATCGCATCGCATGTTTTGTTTTTCTCATCTGTTCACCACTCCCGATTGCGAACTTCCGATGCAATCTGGACTGTCCACATGTCCAGATCGGACGGTCCAGAAATCACTCCACCTTATTTTCTCTCCCCACTCCCCTTTTGACTTTTTTCGTAGATCTCCACCATTAGATGTTTTCATCCAACGGCTACACTCCTTTCCCCGCCATCTGAAGCAGTTTAAACCTAAAAAACACAAGATTTATTAATTGGTTTGTGTTTTGTGCAGGTGTTGTAAATGGTTTCATTATATACAAAGAAATGCCGAGAGCTGGGAATGACGATTCTCATTCTTTCATTGCATTAAAGAAAATCCATCCGTGGGACTCCATTCATGCTTCGTCGATGCTCTATGAGCATTGATGCCGTCAAAGCTCAACGCAGCTCTGCACGTCGACAAGACCCTGTTTTAAATCAAGAAAACAGTCAAAGAGTATAAGTTTGAAGACTAAGCACAACAGATGAAGATTGAGGATAGATTTTTGGGATTGCGGTTAAGAATGTTCACCGAAGGCCTGATTTCCAGAGTTAAGAAATAATTAAAGAAGATCATAAATGTTTTAACTGACAGAAAGGTTTCCACTGCTTCAAAAGAGGTGAATTGATTCCTCGACCACCACATAAGCCACCTGTTGCCTCGAACCTTTCAAAAAGGGGTCGAACTTATTGCAGATTCAGATATTTCTCCTCCAGCGCTGCCAAGAAGTTAAATCTGTCAAGGAAGTTTAATAGAAAAATATCTGTAGAGTTATGCCAGACAAGACATAGAGCCTCAAAGTCAAATGACGCTCCCACCTAACTTAACTCATAAATTGTAACAGTTAATACTGCACATCCACCTGTAACTTCTTCATCGAGCCTCTCAAAAGGGCCAAGAAGTCTTCACTCTGTATTAACTATCGTTAAGATATTTTGCTGGATCTCACCTCCTCATCTTCCTATAAATACTTCCACAGGAGATGAGAAGTTGTTGGTTGGTTGTTGATTGTTGTATGATCACAAGTTGTAATACTGAAACTCTTTGAAATAAATATATAATTCTGTTGAATTTGAAGAACAAATTGAAGTCTTGGAGGTCTTGATGATGTTGTCGCATGCTTGTTCCTGAGAAGGCTCTATCACTGGATCCATGAGCTTGGCTGTTGGTGAAGTATTCTGAACTATTTATGTTTTTCCCTTGTTCTCATTATGTTCCATAATTTCTTACTACAATAGGATTAGAAAGATTTAGGCTAAGAAATGACTCCTGGAAGCACCTTAGACCTGTTCATCCTTCACTGTTTAATGTTTTCTGCTGCTGAAGTATTTTATAGGCTTTAATCTTTCTCTTTAGTCTTCATGCTTGTTTATTTCCTTAATAGTTTAAACAGTTGGTTTCAGCAAGATTATGGTTTTCCCTGCTTGTCTACTGCCACTTTAAAGCTGTTATTGAAGTCTCCCTTGGAAGTACCATTGTTTTAAGTTAATCAAAGAGGTCGGTTTTGATATTTCCCTTTGCCACTGCTTGAACAGTTGTTTCGAAGGTCTTTATAGTTGTAAGCATAGAAGTTATTTAGGTGTTCTCTCTTCTATGACTGCAATTATCAGTGAATCTTTTACGTTTTCTAAATTCCTTTAGAATAAAATCTTGGAGGACATAGGGTGTTCCCTGAATCTTAGATTTCATTTTAAAAGTTGTTTTGAAATCATTATTTTCTTGAAGTGTGATTGGTAGATTTTATGGTTAGCCCTGTCTATCAAAGAGCTCTTTAGTGTTCAAGTTATGCTTTCAAATTCCCTTTGTTGAGAATTAAAACCTCTCTTTCTAAATCCTTAATGTTCATCTCATTCCAAAAACAAAAGGATCATGTGGCCAAGTTAGATTTTCCCTTTGATATCCCATATCCATTGATGAGTTTGTTATGATCTTTTTGACTCCATTGCCCAATGAACTAGATATTTCCTCTTTCTGTCTATATTTCCTAGACCTTTCATGTTCTGTTGTATCAACTCAATCCAATCAACCAAACAAATAAACACCTACACTTAATAGCTAGTCTAAAATCATACTCAAAGCACACAAGATAAACCTTTGCAAAAAAATATTTGAGAGATCCCTCTCTGAGAACAGGAGGACTAGATCCTGTAACTCTAAAGATTGGTTCTGATGTTGCTTGTCTTTTGATTTGCCAAACTATCAAAACACGAGACACCAACACATTCTTCTATCTCTTCTAAAATATCAACCATGTTCATATCTAAAGGTTGGAAGTTTGACTCAACCATGAGTTTTGCTAATCCCTGCATTTTCATGAGTTTGGTGGGCCTGATCTCTAAGTCATATTCTAAAATGGTAGCAATCCACTTGCCCCTTTTACCATCAGGGTCTTGATTAAGTATATCTTTGACAACCATGTTTGGGACAAAGGCTATGATATGTGAATGCAAAATATAAACTCTGAAATCCTTCAAAGCTTTGATTAAGGCAAAATCTTGTTTCTCCATAATGTTATACTTTAGAGGGGCATCCCTTAAGGCTTTGTTGAAGAAATCTATGGGCTGCTCTTGCCCCATGATGTTCTTTTGCAACAATACTGCTGCCACAGTATGTTCAGAGGCAAAGGGGAAAATGTAAAAGTCCTTGGTGAAGTCAGGGCTGATTAAGACTAGTGTTTGTGTGAGTGCTTGTTTTACCAGCTCGAAAGATTGTTTTGCTTCCATATTCCACTTCACTCCTACTTCCTTTTTCAACATATTCGTGATATTTCTTAGGAGCTCAGCAAGGTTAGGGATGAATCTTCGTAGGAAGTTAATATTTCCAATGAAATATTGTAGTTCTTTAATGTTCCTAGGATGGCTGATTTGTAAGATGCCTTCTATTCTTTTGTGATCTATCTTGATTCCTTCCTCAGAGATGATGTGACCTAATATTTTTCCTTCCTGAAGGCCAAACAAATTTTTCTTAGGATTTAGGGACAGGCCATACTTTCTACATTTTTCAAAGACTTTTCTCAAGTGGACTAAGTGCTCCTCATCAGTCTTAGAGTAGACAGTGATGTCATCAAGGTATATGATTATGAAGTAACCTATGTCTTCTGAAAAATCTATGTCCATTTCCCTTTGGAAAGTAGCCCCTACATTCATTAAACTGAATGGCATTTTAGCATACATGAAGGTACCCCAAGGTGTAGTGAAAGCAGTTTTAAGTTGGTCACTTGGAAAGACTAGAACTTGGTTATAGCCTGAGAAGCCATCTAGTAATGAGATTCTTTGTGAACCAACTATTTTTTGGAGTATGTGATCCCTTTTAGGCAAGGGGTAATTGTCCTTCAAGGAGGCTTTGTTCAAATTTCTGAAGTCAATACAAAGCCTAATTTCCTTGGTCTTCTTCCTAACTGACACAAGGTTGGACACACATTCTAAGTATCGGACAGGGACTATGATCCCTGCATCGTACATATTTTTTATTTCTTTCTCAACTAAGGGTAACAAGAGGGGGTTTATTCTTCTCAACTTTTGTTTAAATGGTTTCTGATTTTCTTTGAGAGTTTTGGACAGCTTGATTATTTTGGGCTCTTTCATCCCTCTAATGTTACACTCTTCTACATTTGTTTTAGTGGGTTCTATATTGGGTTTTTTAGCTACATCATTAAAATCAAACAACTCTTCTAGTGGTGTAAGGCCTCTTGGCAAGGTGTCATCTTTGTACTGCAGAATTTCAAGTTCTCTTTGATCTGATTTATCAAATACTTGTGCAACACAAGGGTTTTGAAGGTGTTTTATATCATCATCAAAGGGAAGCTCTATTTTGGGATTTTCTTTTTCAGCAAAATTATTTATTTCAAATCTCAAACTCTATTTTGTGCTTGCAAAGTCATTTCTGGATTGCAGAAAAATCATCTATTTTGTCATCATTGTCAAACACTTGCCAATGGTTCAAGTTGTCCAGTACAATAGGCCTATTCTTTATTTTGATGAGGCATTGATTATTTTCATAAGGTAAAGATAAATTGCTGGCAGCAGAAGCAAGCTCATTGGCAAGGTAGTTTTGGGCCCTAGGGATGAAAGTAAGCTCATATTCCTCAAAGGTTTTGAGAAGGTCTAGGGAAGTATTTCTATATTCCCTTAACCTAGGGTTCTTGGTTGAATATTCTCCCTTAATTTGATTGATGATTAGTTCAGAACCTCCTTGGATCAATATTTTCTTGGCTTTGAGATTTTTAAGTAAGTATAGACCAATAACAAGAGCCTCATACTCTACAACATTATTGGTGCATTGAAAATATGACCTATAGGAATGGCCTTGATTTGTGTTGTGGATTCAAAAACCAACCCCTAATCCAGCCTTACCATAAGAACCATCAAAGCTCATATGCCAAAGGGTGTCAATTTTAGTTTTGTCAATGTTCTGTACTTTGGGGCTGCTAGAGTTTTGGGAGTCATTTTCTTGATTAGAGAGCTGGTTTTATTGTTCTAGGGGACTTAGTTCTCTCTCATTGTCATTCACTTCTTCACTTATGTAATTTTCATTGTATAGGATGAAAGAGTCGAGGTTTGAGTGAATGGAATAAACTGGTGTGTTATTTGGCCTATCTATGTTACTCACCATGTATTTTATGTCGGATTCCCGGTACAATATTCTTGTTTGATTGATGACTGGGATGGTGGCATAGGTCATGTCCATTTGAACGTTGCCCTGGAGTTTTCCCCCTCGTGATCTAGATAAAATCCTGCCATACTTTGGGGGGATGTCAGCCACAACTATATCCATGACTAGACTCTTAGTGGGGATTTGTGCCAGATTGACACATAGATCCTTGATTAGGCCTAGACATTTAACCCCACTGGAATCAAAAGAATACAAATATTTGTAGGGATTTGTGATTTCTAGGCCCAATCTTTCCATCACAACCTTTGGCATGAGATTGTGTGAGGCACTGGAGTCTAGCATGGCATTATGCAGAATTTTGTCATGTATGTTCAGACTTACATAGAAAGGAGGGACTGCTCCTTCTTGATATCTTCCCTCTACCTCAGGACCAAACAACAATTTTGGTTTATCATCAGTTAAGTTTAAGGTATCAGTATCCTTACCTATGTTTAACACTTTGAAAATCTAGGATCTATATACCTCTTGGGTTACCAATTCAGTGGGGCATATAGTGATCTTGATTTTGGAAATCTCCCCCTCAAAACTGAAAGGCTCAGGTGTCTTTATTGCATTTACATCAGTTTTATCAGCCGTGAACTTTTCTATTTTTTTAATTTGCTGATTCTAATTTGATGGTTTGGACAGTAAGGCTTTTTCAGGGCCACTATTTGAAGTAATAGGGCAGCTTGAATCATTACTACACTGGCTAGTCTTTTGCTTGTTTAGTTTAGTCTTCTTAGTCGTAGTATTTGCACTTTCTTCTATTTTTTTAGGAATAGTTTTAGAGGTCTTTCTAACAACAGCATTGAACTGATTTGTTTTAGGAACATCTTGACTCTTTTTTCTCCTAAGGTTATACTGCCTAGGGATTTCCATTATGGCATTCTCAAATCCTAATCTATAGTCTTTGAAATCTTCATATGATTTCTCATGTGGTTTTGAGGAAAACATCCTTTGTTCTTCCTCGGTAAGTGTTAGCATGAATTTTTTGTCGTAAAAACTCACTTTAGCTATGCATATCAAGTAGCCCTAACATAAGTTATGGCTGCAAAATATCTTAAAATTTGAAATAAGCTGCATACATCAAGATCTAAATATGGAAGATATTAAGCAGATAAAACATGAGCACCAATGGACAATACAAGACAAGAATATATGTTTAAACGAATATTTTTATTATATTAAAGAATGGGGCACCTGAGAGGAAAACAAGAAAGGTGTTTTCCAGTTCTCCTCAGTGGGCTGGGTTCTTGGAAGTCCTCAGTGTTTCAGATTAATGGTCTCTCTCTCTAACTATGGTGGAAAATAAAAACATGGAACTCAATGGGAGTTCATAAAATAGAAATGGAAAATGGTGACCAAAAGCAGATCTAGTGAGATCCAATGCAATAGAGGTGACTAATGAATGGGGAAAACCCTTCTATTTATAACAAAATATTGGGGTGTTCTAGAAGTTGGTGCATGAATAAAATATTATTAATCACATTCTAGAATCACCCTTTAGGAATACTTTATTATATTTGTTGGAGGGAAAAGGGCTTTTGACTTGGGTAAATTCCTTTATTTATAAATAACAAATAAATAAATGATTTATTTATTATATAAGGAAAATGATGGGAATATAATTAAATAAATAATGGTTTATTTAATTATTTAAAAATGATTTAGTCAAATTTAACTAGGAATAGTATTTAAATAATGATTTAAATAACTTATTCTTAGGAAATAATTAAATAAATAATTATTTATTTAATTGATTACCTTGTTTTGGGTTAAATATGAGCAAGAAATGTAAACAAATGTGGTGAAAGCAATTTTACTTGGGGTAAAATTTGTCTTACATGGTGTACTTGGGTTCATCTAACAATAATAGGTTAGATGACCAAAAAATGGTGTAACAGATTTCCCCCCAACGTATGAGTGTTAGGAGAAAATCGTATGACCGAAGTACTTTGAAAGAGCTCAATCACTAGACAATAAGAAGGAAATGAGAGAGAGGAATCTAAGGAAATCTAAAGTGGTAGAGGACTAGACCCGGAGGAGACGAGACTTACAGGTGCAACAAGTCTCTAGTGTATGAAGCACTACCTGTGCTACAGGCGGTGGGGGAGGCATACCTATGCCCGCCAAGACAAAGTACAAAGCATATGGCACCCGGAAAACCACAGAACGTAATAAGTACAAAGAATAAGGCACCCAGAAAACCACGGAACGCAATAATGAACATATGTAGGCCGAAATATGAGACAGATAAAACATAGGATGAATCCCACATACATGTGATGCCCGGAAGAATCGTCAGGACTTATACAATAATAAGATACAAATATACCCAAATGCCCCCTACACACAGGGAAGGGCTCTCAAAATCTGACAGAGACATGCGAATCGAGAATGGCGCTGCAAGCGGTTGAGGCCGATATCATCAAATGAGAGGAGTTGCATCATGGGCAGGAAGGAAGAAGTCATCTGGGCATGTGGGGGGGTACCTGCAGGGCCACCCCCTCATGAGGGTTTAGACATCTCACACATGCCTGAGAATCACCAATAGTGGCTGCTGCATCACTAGACCATCAAGTGTATAGATCACGATCATGCTGGGAAGAGATAGAACCAATGGTACACTGCCCCTTGGACCTGGCTTCTGGAATAAATGAGCTGATGTCAATAGAAGTAGGTCTGCCATAGGTGAGGCAATAAGGGAACCTCAACTAAGGCACGAGAGAAAAAGGTGACGGTCAAGTAGGCACTGATGATGATGATGGGATGAGAGGAATGGAGGGGCGGTTGGATGACTTCCCTTGTTAGAGCATAAAGGGCATGAATGGCTTGGCAGCGACTGACACAATATCATGAGGGATAGGGGAAAAGGGTACAGAAAGCCATAATATGAGACACGAGGGAGGGACCAAGAAAGAAAGGATGGAGAACTATGGCGGGGTATAAAGGGACTCGGGATAGACTCCATGAATGCGAGGATGACTCGACTGAGATGCTCTAATCAAGGGCGACTCGATGGTGCTGCCACACAGTAAAGGTCCAGTGGGGAACCATAAAAAGCATGATTACAATAGGGTATCTCATGACGAAAATCAACACGAACAAATACAAGGATACAAAGTGGTGCCCCCAGTACAAGTATTGTAAGTGAAGAAATTCGATTTGTAGGAGATGTGAATAGATCCTTCGTGGAAAAAATGTGTCCTGGTGAAGTATCAAGGTACTAAAAATGAACAGGAACCCAGAGCTCATAAACAGGTCAGGGCACAATTTTTGGGGTCTGTGCTGCGACCTGAGTAGCAGGTACTGGGCAGAAAACTGCGACCTATCCCAGGAAATGACCTGAAAAGTTCAGCCTGTGAGAGAAAGGGGGTTTCAGTGTTGTTATTGGCTGAGATTTGGGTTTGGTATGGTTGAGGGGCCTAGTTTCCCCCAAGCATGTTGTGGTCATGCCAAAATGTATTTAGGAAAAGAGGGATCTAAACACATTTTAATGATGTGGTGCGCCATTTGTTTTTGTTATGGTTATGCAGCTTGAGAAAGGAAAACCAATCTCTTGTAGTACTGCATATAGGAATCAAATGGACTTTAAGTTTCTGGGTTGGCATACCTAGTGCCACTATCCCAAACAGAGGATTTGGAGATAATGAACTGATGTTCTCTTAGAGAACTTATAAGTTGGTCAACAACAAGGTCGAAAAGACTGGGTTGCTGATGTAAGATGAAGGAGCGATAAGGGGTATCATTCCTAAAGTGATTTTAAGTGATATGGGACTTTAGAGGTTCTTCTAAATGTGGAAGAATAATTGGACTAAAGTCGGCACGACCAGGTATACTAGGAGAGTTGTAGAGAATTTCTTCTCTTGGTCTCTCAAATATGGGTGCCCCCTTACTCAAACATTGGGTTTCAATGTAATGGCCACAAGGTCTATGTGGTGTGAATGCATGGGTTCAATGTAAGGTGGAATAGATAAAATCAAGGGTGGGGATTTCTTCCATAATGTCATCCTCATGATAGGAGATGGGGTGACTGGTGGAAGAAAGACCACCTGATGGGGCGATGCTATCTGAGTCATCATCATGAGAAGAGAGGTTCACATGTGCATCGTCACAAGGGGTGACAAAAGAGTAAGTAGATAAATGATCTACCGATGTTGAGCCCATGGTGATCGCTGAAGGAAGGTTGAGCGAAACAACAGGGGAGGATTCGGAGGGAATGTTACCCGGGGGTCTCATGGATGATGATAGGTAAAAAATGTTGGAGGAAGCCTCCGTCATCTTGACATCAGGAGGGGGAATGTCAATGGGAGCAGTCATGTCTGGTAGTTTTTCCAGAGCAAAATGCACAAATAGGGGAGCGGTGGACTTGTTGCGCTTGGCCTCGAATTGGTGGACCGCGGCTAGAGAGGTGCGAAAGTCCTCGAGGGAGGGACAAAAGTGGGTGTAATGGCCATGGAGATCACACAAAGCATAGGGGTGTTTGGTGTGAAGATTATTGGGGTGCTTGGCCATGGTCGTGGTAGAAACAAAGGCTTCCAGGATCGGGGACTCGGGGAATGCGACATTAACCATGGGCTTGAGATGAGGCAGTTCAGGACAGGCATGGGTGGCATGACTGACAACATCACACAAAGCACACTGGCTGGTATGCTTTGGAGGCCGAGGAGGGGCAGAATTTGTCGAGGTAGATTTGTCCTTTGGTGCCCCCCTGCGAACTTTTCTATTGTTACCTGACACAGGCTCAACAGGGGAAGGATTCAGATGAGGTGACTAAGGTGCTGGTGCGGCGGTGGATGTCATGGGTATCGGTTGAACCGGGGTCAAAGCAAGATAAGAGTTGGGTAGGGAGAGGGTGGCCGAGATAGGGACGAAAGAAGCTCTGGGAGGGGGAGCAAGGAAAGGAGTTTGACCAGCAGGGAAATGGCCAGGAGGAACGGGGCCAAGGGGGTTGAAAATGGGCGGAATTGACCCAGGAGGGTAGAGGGGCATGTGAGGATTATTTGGGGAAGGAGATTTCGAAGGAAGCAGGTTGGCTAGTGGGGGCGAAGGGCTATGAGCTGGTGGGGGTGGGTGGGGTTGAGGTTGCTTACTAGCCAAAGTGGGCTGTGGAAGGTCAGCCCAAGAGGATTGCATCATGCAAATGTTTGCCAGGCTAGGATCAGATAGGGGATAAGGGTCTAGAAAGGTTCCAAGCAAGGAGGAGTCTTTATAGACGCTGGGGGAAACACTGGGCAAAGAATCAATGGTTGGCTTCTTAGTGATAGTAGAAATTGTGGACTCAGGGGAAGTCTGAGATTTTGGTTCATGATATGGTAACAGGTTGATGGTGACAATATTTCCGTTATGGGGGAAAAACATCTTGTGGTGGACTGCGGATGGGATGGTAGACATGGCATAGGTGTAGCTATGCCCCAAAAGAATGTTGTAGTCAAGGGGGGCGTCAATAACTTCAACGTCGATGTAAATAGTCTTGCCCGCAAGGGTGATAGGGCAGTTACAGAAGAGGCCAATGGGCTGGGAGGCATGGCCATCCCACGCACAAAGGGATATTATGGAAGGGGCTAGCTCAGGAGATCCGAGTTGTTTCCAAACCGAAGCGAGCATCACACAGGTGGATGCCCCCTCGTCAATGATGCACCGGGAAATGTTAGAGTTTCAGATTTTGACTGAGATTTGGAAAGCTACGGAAGCGGGAAGAGGAGGAGACTCCAACTAATGGGCATCAAAAACAATCAATTGGTCATCCGCTGGATCTACAGCGCCCAGGGCAGATAGTAGAGCTTTTCGTTGGGAGGGGCATGACTGGAGGAGTTCCAACATTGAAATGGAAACAAAAGATTGGGCCAACTCATCTACTATGCTAAATGGATGGGCAGCTCGGTCAAAAGCAGCATTTCGGCGTAATGGTCCCTTAGGAATCTTGGTATGAACCTCAGCATTGGGCGGAGGGATATGAAAGGGACCATTAGTTGTCAAAAGAGGCTTTGAAGGTGACTCAGGGATAGATGGAGCGGGAGGTTGGGGGTGCAGACGAGACTGAGTGTGAAGGTTACGGTCGACGGTTATAGGTGGGTCAGAGTTTATCATGAGAATCTGGTAATCAGAGGTACCAGGGGGAGGAGGTTGAGTGATTACAGGTCCTTGAGGTGGTTGGGGAGCCACGAAGCATTACTGCGGGAAAGGATTGGTTGCGCTCTGCTGTGCATACACCTGCCCCTAAGGGGGTGGTGGCTGCTATTGCGGGGGTTGAGAAGAAAAGGGAGGCAGGGGTGCTAATGCTGGAGGAGATGGAGCACTAGGCTGTGGAGATGGATGATAATGAGGTTGGGTAATAGGGGGTTGGGAAAAAAGGGGAGGCGTGCCGGGTCCTGGATGCATGCTACCGGGAGGGGGAGAAGTGCAAGAACTAGTGCCTCCTCCCCCAGGAAAACCATAGCTCATGGGAAGTTGAGCGAATGGATGAGAGATAGCTCCAACGATACTGTTGGCAGCAGGAGGTGCCCCCGGTGCATGGGCATGACCAGGTCTGGGGAGATCAGGTAGAACAGTATAAACATAACCCGTCTGAGCATAGATCAGGTCATATTTTAACGCCATTTGGAGGGCAGCTTCTTCGGTTTGAGGAAAATGAGATGCGACATCTTTCCCGATAAGTGGCAAGAGAGATCTAAGGGACCAGTCCATGTAGACACGGTCTGCGAAGGTAGGAGATTGACATAGGCAAATTCTTCTCCCCCATTCTCAGACATGATCAGATAGGCGGGTCGCAAATGATTGACGGAAAGAAGTCAAAATTTCGATACCAGTGTCATAACGAAGGGGAAGCTGGAAGTAAGATAAAAAAGCCTGGGCAAGAGTTGCAAAGGTGGTATGAGAGGAAGTGGGTTGATCAACATACCACTTAGAAGCGTCACATGTAAGCGTGCGTTGGAACAATCTAAGACAGATGGAATCATCAGTAATGGAATGGGAGGAACACCACATGTGGAAAGATCGGATATGGTTGGAGGGATCCTCTCCAGCAAGGCCTTCAAACTTGGGAATGTCGAAGGGGAGCTTGGTTGGCATAGCAGGCCAACTAACATCATGGCAGATAGGATCATTGATTAACTGATTGAAATCTGGAAGACTGAGGCCTGCTATGAAGGGGAGCAAGGGAGCAGTCGAGGGAGTGCCTGTGGTAGTTCCGCTAGTAATAGCCGCAACAGTAGGGCTGGGGTTGCCACTAGCATTAGGCCCTGGACCAGACATGGTGAAGGTAATAGGGAGAATCAAAAGTAGGGGGAGGAACCAAAGAATTAGAAGATGAGTCAGAGTGCGGACTCGGAGGAGAACTAACTTGACGATGATGGGAAGGAGGAAGTCGACCATCCGAAAATGGAGGGTGAAGGCTAAGAAGTCTGTGGGATAAATGTCTTGGGGGCGAAATGATGATAGGAAGAAGAAAGACTGAAAAAGGGCGAGAAAGAAAAAGGTGACAAGGGCAAAATGGTGGAGTTTCAATTAATTTTAGAGTCTTTTCCAGGTGGTGTTAACCAGGCTCTTCTTTGCTTAGGGTCAGTGTGTGGTGTGCATTAATTTTAATTGATTAAACCCAGCCGTTTTGAGAGTAAAAGAAAAAGTGTGCTTTGTAATGGAAAAAAAATCTATAGTAAATAAGACAGAAAGAATAGAAAATTAACAACTAACAAGGCAGCAATTGAACCCAAGGAGGTGGGTCTCTCAAAACTAGTATATCAGAGGAAAAATCTGGGCAAAGCACACTAAGAAGAGAGCAATAGATCTAAGGTCTAGAGGGACTGGGATCTAATGAAGAGATCTGCTAGAAAGTGGTGCAGAAAGCAGCAAAGAGGCAAGGGCAAGGTTGCTGCTAAAAATAGGAGATCAGCTAAAAAGAGGGGGGTCGAAGAGGTGACCCTAGAGATGAACTCAAAAAGAGTGAAAAACAGTATATAGAAAGGGAGGAAAAGCTGACCTGTGAGGATCTGAACAGGAGGTATCAAATCTGAAATAAGGCTGAAACTTCTGGAAATGCAGATGGCTGAAAGCAACAGCAAACTCTCCCACAAAAAGTGGAGGGAACTAAAGCCCTAAGGGGCAAGAGTCCCACTTAGGTGAGTGAAATAGATTAGCAACAGGTCTAAACAGGTAGAGACAGAGGCTGGAAAACCCGGACAGAAGCCTCAGTAGAATCCAGAAAAAGCGCTGGCAGATTGCTGAAAAAATTGCAGGTTGCAGGTTTGGGCCTATTTTCAGGCCAGGTCACAGATTTTAGGCAGAAAAGTGCGACCTCAAGGCCAGGTCTCACTTTTTTGGCAGATAAGTGCGACCTGTAGATCCAGGGCTGGTTGCGGCAGAGTTCGGAAATTTTTTTCGTCTTAGCTGCGGCTGATGTCGGTCACCTACGCAATAAGGCCAGAAGCACACGAAAGTGAGAAATTGTAATGTTTGAGGGTTTTAGAGGAAAAAACTAGCATAAAAATAGGAAAAACAGGAAATTGAAGAGAAACCCTAGGGTCTAAAACAACTGGATATGCAGGAGAATAGAAAACGACAGTGGTCGCAAAAGAAAACCCATGTGGAGTCGCCAATTGTTAGCATGAATTTTTTTTCATAAAAACTCACTTTAGCTACACATATCAAGTAGCCCTAACATAAGTTATGGCTGCAAAATATCTTAAAATATGAAATAAGATGCATACATCTAGATCTAAATATGGAAGATATTAAGCAGATAAAACATGAGCACCAATGGACAAGACAAGACAAGAATATATGTTTAAAAGAATCTTTTTATTATATTAAAGAATGGGGCACTTGAGAGGAAAACAAGAAAGGTGTTTTCCAGTTCTCCTCAGTGGGCTAGGTTCTTGGAAGTCCTCAGGGTTTCAGATTAATGGTCTCTCTCTCTAACTATGGTGGAAAATAAAAACATGGAACTCAATGGGAGTTCATAAAATAGAAATGGAAAATGGTGACCAAAAGCAGATCTAGTGAGATCCAATGCAATAGAGGTGACTAATGAATGGGGAAAACCCTTCCATTTATAACAAAATATTTGGGTGTTCTAGAACTTGGTGCATGAATAAAATATTATTAATCACATTCTAGAATCACCCTTTATGAATATTTTATTATATTTGTTGGAGGGAAAAGGGCTTTTGACTTGGGTCAATTCCTTTATTTATAAATAACAAATAAATAAATGATTTATTTATTATTTAATGGAAATTAGGGGAATATAATTAAATAAATAATGGTTTATTTAATTATTTAAAAATGATTTAGTCAAATTTAACTAGGAATAGTATTTAAATAATGATTTAAATAACTTATTCTTAGGAAATAATTAAATAAATAATGATTTATTTAATCGATTACCTTGTTTTGGGTTAAATATGACCAAGAAATGTAAACAAATGTGGTGAAAGCAATTTTACTTGGGGTAAAATTGGTCTTACATGGTGTACTTGGGTTCATCTAACAATAATCGGTTAGATGACCAAAAAATGGTGTAACAGTAAGGAATGTGTTATCCTCATCATCCAAACCTATGACATTTACGTGGTCTTCTACCAACTTCTCAGGCTCTCTTTCTTCTTCATCTACATAGTTGTCTTGGAAAGGGGCTCTGATTTGTTGGTCACTCTCTCTTTTTCTAACTGGAGGAGGGTCTCTTCTAAAATTTTGATTTCTATTCCCATTTTAAAGATTGGCTTGATTTTCCCTAGGAGGTGTTCTCTCATTCAAACTGAATTTTTCCATCATCCTCTCCATTGTCCTAAATATGGAGTCAATTTTGGTGTCAAAAGAGGAGGGTGTAGGTGTTGTGTCATCTCTATAAGTCACCCTTTTTTCTGATCTCCCCCTAGCCCTTCTCTCCATAAAATTGGCCTCTACACTTACAACCCCCTTTTGCATATCTTCTAGAGTTAGGTAATCTCTCTCCCTTAGTTGATAAGCCATATTAGCATCAAAGCCTTCGGGATATTTCACGAAGGCCAAGCCTTGCGAAGGTTTTATGTGTGGTGGGAGAGCATTGTAAACACTATTAAACCTAGTGGAGTAGTCATGAACACTTTTTCCCGGATTTCTCTTAAGATTTTTATACTCGGACATAATTTGGAGGGGGTTCTTCTTGATTTCCCATTTTTTCACAAAGGTTTGGTATAGAGTAGGGAGATCAGGGATGATGTTGGGAGGTAAGTCTTTAAACCATTTCTTGGGTTCTCCCCCTAGGCTCTGAGAAAAAATCCTCATTTTTATGGTTTCTTCTTCTATCTCCATATTGTCAAAATAATCATTAATTCTATCTACATGTTTTTGAGTAGTAATGGATTCAGTCCCTAAGAAATGAGGGATTTTGGACTGATAGTCATTTGGCAAAGGTAATAGTGCTTTTTGTAGAGCCAGTGGAGCATACCAGGCTACCATGATGGGAGGGAAAGGAAACAAAGGTTGATATACAAGGGGAGGATTTGTGAGAGGTGGAGGAGGATGGAGTGAGGTGGTTTTCACACTGGTGGTATGGATGGGTGTAGCTAAGGTACTTGGACCGAAAGACTGATTCTGAGCAGATTTGAGATAAAAAGGGCTGAAGTGATGTAGAAGCTGAAAATCAGGTGGAGTGGAAGGAGAAGCTTCTCTATAGGAGATTTGCTGCAAATCCATGGGCTCAAAGTCAGCTTGGTCAACCCTTCTTTGTAACTTGGTCCTAAATAGGTTCTTGGTATGGTGCAAATCAAACTGAGGATCTTGTGAAATTGTAAGGTGTTCTAGTGCAGAACTTGCTATATGGATGGTCCTAACAGTGGGTGATTTTCCAGCTTTAGGATTTTGCCAAAAAATATTTTATGGGTTATCAACTACGGTAAGAGGATTTGGGTTCAGGTGTGATCTGGTATAGATCCTTCGTGAAGCCAGATCTATTTATTCACACAAGGTATAACTAGGCCTTAAAAATTGTTTTGGACTGATTTGACAAAATCCTAGAACAACCTATGGGACTAGTGGGATGAGGAAGGCCTACTTGAGGCTAGTGGAGTCATTAGGTGGATTTTTTTGAAGTTTTGAAGATATGTATACAATGGTCCACCACCAAATTCTTGATAAGAAATCAATCTAGGGAGTACTTTTGGGTTTTTGGTTTCTTTATGTAGCCTTAAGGTTAATGAGTATCCCCTAACTAAGTCATTATATTTCTAGGATCATGATGTAATTAGTTTCTACTCTAGCTATGGGTTGGTTTTTTAAGTCAGACTAGGGATGTATATGAGTCTATAAGAGTTTGTCAGGCTATTATGAACTCTGTCCCGCTATGATCGCCACTATGTTGGTGTGAGTGGTGGGATAAATCCACAAGATAATACTCTTAAGGGTTTCTAAAATGTTTAGGGAAGTCCAAGTTTGTTTCTTACTTAGGGTCCCACCGTGATCACCACTATGTTAGCTCCCCATATTTTGCTACATTGATTAAGATAAAAATTGACAAGGGTAACATCAAAGCAAGCTTTGGAATCCAAGGACCTAGCCTTTCTGGATTCTAAGAGGGATCTCTCAATATGTGCAAAGATATGTCTTGTTTACTAATTAGGGTTGATTTTAGGCTAGATGTTAAGTGCAAGGTATTTTGATTGTTTTTTGGTTGGGTATGATACTTTGATAGATTTTAGATAGGAAACATGGAAGATTGTTAAGTCATTGGGAAATGGAGTCAAACAAGGTCTTGAATGAGTTCATCAATGGTGTCAAGAGCATTTGCAGGGCAAGTTTACTTGGTTGGTGGATATTTTAAGGTTATGAAGGATTTATGAAATGGACATAAAGATTGAGAACAACAAACTAATAAAGGGCTGAAACCGAATCCTTATATATACTTGTAAACTCAAGGATTAGGTTTTCAGTTTGAAACTAATTATCTGTATATATATAATAAAGGGCTGAAACTAATTATCTGTTTTCAGTTTGAAATAAAATGGATTAGGTTTTATTTCAAACTGAAAACAGATAATTAACCAAGACAGGCATTCAGATAACAACTTAGAAAGGTAAGAAACTTATCCAAATTTCAGAGCTTTTATCATCTAGAGCAAAAGAACATTTAAGATACACAAGTAACTATAACCATAGAAGGAGAGAAAACTATAACATCCAAAGTAACAAATATAAGGTTTCCTTAAAACAATTTTAGCTAAGTAAAGGCAAACAACATGATTTTAAATAGACTTCTTTGAAAAACCTAGACAAAGCTACTTTAAAGAGATGATTCCAAGAATAGAATATTTCAGTGGCAACAATATGCACGGCTAACCATAAATCATAATTGATGCTAACTAATCTAAATTATTCAAAAAATGGACAAGATAAGAACTTTTTAGATAGCAAATAGATTATTTCTCTAATGTATATTAGCAGAAGAAAACATTAAGGCAGTGAAGGACAAACAGATTTAAGGTGCCATTAGAAAACATTTCTTAATCTAAATTATTTGTCCTACTGCAACATATCAAGATGGAAAACATAATGGAAAACTAGAAAACATAAACAAAAGAAAACTTCACCATCAACCAAGCCTATGGATCCTGCAAGCAATCCTTCTCCATCAACAAGCAAATCAAATCATGCATGAGTTCCAAGACATCAATTCCTCGTCAAGAGCTTCAAAGGACTATGTATCATTCCAGCATTAGTCATCAAAATCCAACATTTACAATGAGTTCCGAATGCAGTATTTATGCTACAAATGAGGAGGTGAAGCTCTTCTAGGGTTCAAAATGTTATTAATTACAGAGTAAATGCATTTCTAGCCTTGAAAACCATGCAGGGCATAATGTAAGAATATCTGCAGCTACTTCTCTATTAAATAACTTTGTCTTAAATTCTGAGATAAATATAGGTGGAAAAGATTGACTTTAAGGCTTTATCTTATCTTTACAATAACTGTTCTGACAGTTTAAAATATATTCTTTTGTGTAATAACTGCTTGTTTTCCTTTACAGATAAAGGATGGCCAAAGGAGTCAGTTGATATTTCTGATTGAATAACTACTCTCTGTTGATGTGTTCGAGGCTGCTTTAGCATAATCTTTCCTTTAAATTTATCTTTTAAAAGAGTACTTTTGGCCTAATTATGTTTTAGGCCTTTATAATATTTTAGTCTTCAAACTGCGTCTTTAACCTTAATCTGCATGGTTTAAGGCCTTTAATCTTCATGCTTTTGACCCTGAAAGTATACTTAGGGAGTCTCCTAAGATCAAATTTTCAACTGTTTTCAGATCACCCTTGAGAGCTAATTCAGTTCCTGAAAATCTTACAGCTCTACAACAATCACAAGTTGACTTAAGAAATCCTTTTAGAACTAGGTCGCTTGATGGTATAATTCAGATAGACTCTGAGTCTTCACTTTTATCCCCATAACAAAGTGAACATCCTGGTAGTAGAGAAACCACAGCACCCGATTTACATTTCCTTCTCAATTTAGGTGTCTCTCATCCAAGATCAGCTCAAAAATCTATCTCCGGTACACCCACATCTATCCATCCAACATCCACTATCCAAACTACTTCATTTCAGCTCACTATCCCTTTTGCAAACCCACCCCTTGTAAATCCACCTTTCTTTCCAGCCATGGCAACATGGTATGTCCCATTAGTCATTAGGGGAATTTTGAGGTCTAAAATGGGCCTCCTAAGAAAAATGTACAACAAAAATAAACTTTATAGCAACCAATAGGATTCAAGATGATGATGTCAACCATGGGGGATGATTTACCATTTTTTAAATAAAAGAGTAAAAATATTAAAAAATAATAAAATAATAAAACTACTTTTTCAACTCGTATTTTCAACTTATCTCCCAAAATTTTTACTCAAATTTCGAGTGGGAGTACTCATTGGATGCAAAATTTAATTCCTCATCCAAGGAGTACCCGTGTTGCATACTTTTGATGAACTCTACTACACGAAAAATGAGAAATACATAAAAAAAGTGATTGTAATCACATTTTTTTATGTATTTCTCATTTTTCGTGTAGTAGGACCCATTGAAAGTATGCAAAATGGCTACTCCTTGGATGAGGAATTAAATTTCGCATCCAACAAGTACTCCCGCTCGAACTTTGAGTAAAAACTTTGGGAGATAAGTTGAAAATATGAGTTGAAAAAGTAGTTTTTTCATTTTTCCCTCTAAAATTTGATGATGTTATCAAATCTTATTTCATTTTTTCCACTATTATTTTATAATTTCCTTAGGAGGCCCATTTTAGACCTCAAAATTCCCCTAATGGTTACCACAACCTATGCTTCCCTTACCAAATGATTACCAATCCAAAACCCCTCATTTCATTGGAAAAGAGTCTACAGTAGCTCAACATCATGTAGATAGGATGGATGATGCATTCAATTACATGGAGATAGAAGAAGAAACCGTGAAGATGAGGATCTTTGCCCAAAGTTTAGGAGGGGATGTAAGGAAATGGTTTAAGAACCTACCTCCTAATAGCATAAATGATCTCCCTGCTTTGCACCAAACATTCATCAACAAATGGGAACTCAAAAAGAACCCTCTCCAAAATCTAGCAGAGTATAGCAGCCTCATGAGAAATCAAGGGGATAGTGTTCACAATTACTCCACTAGGTTCAATAGTGTTTACAATGCTCTTCCACCTCACAAGAAACCTCCTCAAGGCATGGCCTTGGTAAGGTATCCAAAAGGCCTTGATGCTAAAATGACTTATCAGTTAAGGGAGAGGGATTACTTAACCTTAGAAGACATGTAGAAAGGAGCTGTGAGCATAGAAGCAAACATAATTGAGAAGAGAAATAGGTTAAGAGCAGAGAAGAGGGTAACTTATAAATATGACATCGCACCCTCAACTTCTGACACTAAAATTGATAACCTAGTGAAATTAATGGAGAGGATGCTTGAAAAGATCAATTTGAATGATAGAGTGCCACCAAGAGAACCTCAAAATAACCAAAACAGAAATAGAAATCAGAATTATAGAAAAGAGAACAATCAAGATAAGAAAAAGGAAAGTGACCAATAGATTAGACCTCCCTTTCAACAAAATTATGTAGATCAATATGAGGAAGATAGGGAGATGGAAAGGTTGGGAGAATCTCATGTAAACTTGATTGGGTCAGATAGTGGGGATGATGTTTTCCTCACTGAGGAAGAATAAGGTTTTTTCTCTTATGATCAAAATACAAATACCTATGAAGATTCTGAAGACTATAGATTGGGTTTCGAAAATGCAATCATGGAGGTGCACAAAAAATAAGATCTTAGGAGCAAGGGGAACATAGATAATTCAAAGGATAAGAACATTGATACTGCTGTCAAGAAAAACAAAGAAACTCAGCGCAGAAAGACGGCAGAAAGAACCAACATTTTGACCAAGAAACCAGACATAAACAAAGACAAAAGTGTCCAGCCAAATGTTGAACAGAGTACTTCAGCTAGTGGTCCTAATAAAACTGTCCCAATAACCAGTCCAAACAAAGTTCAACAAATTAAAACTGTTGAAAAGAATTCAATTGAAAAGACAGATGTAAATATGAACAAGTCAATCATTCCTTTCAGCCTTGAGGGAGATATTTCTAAGATAAAAATTAACATTACCCTAGTTGAACTAGTAACCCAAGAAGTGTACAAAAACCAAGTTTTGAAAGCTTTGAAATTAGGAGGTGATACTGACACCTTGAACTTGACAGATGACAAACCTAAGTTGTTGTTTGGTCCAAAAATTGAAGGAAAATACCAAGAAGGGGCTATCCCTCCCTTCTATGTTAGCTTGAACATACATGAGAAAATTTTACACAATGCCATGTTAGATTCAGGAGCTTCACACAATCTAATGACCAAGGTGGTAATGGAAAGCTTAGGCTTAGAAATTACTAAACCATACAAAGACTTGTATTCCTTTGACTCAAGCAGAGTAAAGTGTTTGGGTTTAATCAAAGGTTTGTGTGTTAACTTATCCCAAATCCTTGCTAAGAGTTTAATCATGGACATAATTGTAGTTGACATTCCCCCTAAGTATGGCATGCTCTTATCAAGATCTTGGGGAGCCAAACTTTAGGGAAGCCTTCAAATGGACATGTCTTATGCCACCATCCCTGTTTTTAACCAAAACAGAAGACTATATAGGGAATCTCACATGAAGTACATGGTGAGCAACATAGACAAACCAAACAACTCTCCAATCTATTCTATTCAATCAAGTTTAGATTCCTTTATCTTTATGTAACGAAGATGAAATTACTCAACAAGATAAGGAAAACATGGACCAAATCAGTTCACCAGAACAATCAAATCTTCCCTCGAATCGAATTCAAAACATTGACAATCAACAGCAACAAGAAAATGAATACTTTGGACAATAAACTTTGATGGATCCTGTAACAAAACAAGTGCAGGGGCAGGTGTTTGGATTCAAAATACAAATAAGATTTTTTTATATAAATTAGATTTCCCATTCACTAACAATATCACTGAGTATGAAGCACTTCTACTATGCTTACAACTGCTTAAACAATTAGAAATCCAAGGCTCAGGGAATATCAGAATGCTGCCCTTGATTTATTGAAAACCTTTGAAAAATATGAACTTATTTTCATTCCTAGAGCATTGAATCATCTAGCAAATGAACTCACCTTCAGAGCCAGCAATAGCCAAATACCTGAGATAAATGAACAACTTAGCATAAAGGTAAAACACAGACCTGTTGTGCTTGATAACGAAGATCACTGGCAAGTGTTTGACTCTAACAAACACATAGATGATTTCTTAAAATAAGAAAACGATTTCGACACACCAATATCAAAATCCATCCATAAAGAAAATTATTTTTATATTGAACAAATCCCAGAAGTTGAAATGACATATTTTGCTGATATAAATCATTATGAGAATCCTTTTGAAGCAGAGATAATTGACAATGTAGACCAAGAAGACTTGGAAGTTTTACAATGCATAAATGATAAAATTCCAAGAGGTCTTGCACCTTTAGAACACCTTTTTGATTTTAACGATGTGGCCAAAGAATCGAGAATGGAGCCTGTGGAAAAGAATGTAGAAGAGCATAACATAGGCAGTCTAGCAGAACCCAAGATGATCAAATTGTCCAGCACTCTCCCAGCTCACATAAAATTGCAATACCTAGAGCTATTCAAAGAGTTTAAAGATGTTTTTTTCTTGGGGATACGAAGACCTAAAATCGTATGATACCAGCATCATCCAGCATAAAATTCCTTTGAAAGAAAATCAAAAGCCTTTTAAATAAAAACTAAGGAGAATAAACCCTATTTTATTACCTTTAGTTAAGGCAGAGATTGAAAAGATGCTTGCTGCTGGAATCATTGTACCAATTAGATATTCAGAGTAGGTATCAAACTTAGTTTCTGTTAGAAAGAAAACAGGGGAAATCAGGCTCTATATTGACTTCAGAAATTTAAACAGAGCCTCCTTAAAAGACAACTACCCATTACCTAAAATGGACCATATAATTCAAAGGGTAGTTGGGTCCAAAAGGATATCCCTCTTAGATGGGTTCTCAGGTTACAACCAGGTGTTAGTGCTCCCAAGTGATCAAATCAAAACTACTTTTACCACACCTTGGGGCACCTTTATGTATGTCAAAATGCATTTCGGATTAATGAATGCAGGGGCCACATTCCAAAGGGCCATGGACATAGCCTTTTCTGAAGATATTGGCTATTTCATAATCATTTACCTTGATGACATAACTGTTTTCTCAAAAATTGATGAGGAACATTTGATTCACCTGAGAAATTTTTTTGAGAAATGTAGGAAATTTGGCTTGTCAATGACTCCCAAGAAAACACTCTTTGGTCTCCAAGAAGGTAAACTTCTTGGCCATATAATTTCGGAAGAGGGAATCAAGATATACCCCACAAGGATAGATGGCATATTTCAAATCAGTCATCCAAGAAGTCTCAAACAGTTGCAATCTTTCATCGGAAAGATAAATTTTCTGAGGAGGTTTATCCCTAATCTTGAGGAGCTATTAAAAAACATTACAAACATGCTTAAGAAAGATGCCAGTGTAAAATGGACTTTACCAGCTAAATAATCATTCGAACTGGTCAAACAAGATCTTACTCAAACACCAGTCTTGATTAGTCCAGATTTTACCAAAGACTTTTACATCTTTTCTTTTGCATCTGAGCATACAATAGCTGCAGTTTTACTTCAAAAGAATGACTTGGGGCAAGAACAACCAATATATTTCTTTAGTAGGTCCTTAAGAGATGCTCCTCTCAAATATAACATCATGGAGAAGCAAGCCTTAGCATTAGTGAAAGCTTTAAAAGACTTTAGGGTGTATATTTTACACTCTCACATAATTCCTTTTGTTCCACATACTGTTTTCAAGGAAATTTTAAGTCAAGACCCTGATGGTAAAAGGGGAAAATGGATTGCAACTATTCTTGAGCATGAATTACAAATCAGGCCCACCAAACTAGTTAAAGGGCAAGGATTAGCAAAAATTATGACTGATTCTAACTTCCAAGCACTAGACATGAATATAGTAGATGTGTTGGAAGAAATAGAAGAATCTACTGCTCCTTTTATTGAAGAAACAATTTTGAATTCTCCTTGGTATGCTGACATTGTTTATGTGCTTTTATATTTGAATGCCCCTCCTTCTTTGTCTAAAACTAAAGCTAGATTTTTGAAACAAAAAGCTTTGAGTTATTGCATCTTAGATGGGGTATTATATTGGAAAAATGTTGTTGGAATTTTTCTTAAATGTTTACTTGAGGATGATGCAGGAAAAATCATGCATGAGTTGCATGACGGAGAATGTGAAGGACACCTTTACTGGAAGGCCACAGCAAACAAAATTATTAGATCTGGTTACAATTGGCCTACCCTTTTCCTAGACACTTAGAAGTTGGTCATGTCTTGCCATAAGTGTCAAATATTTGATGGCAAAAGAAAACTCCTTCCCTTACCCTTACATCCTATCAGAGTGGAGGCACCTTTTCAACAATGAGGTCTAGACCTCATTGGAGAAATCCACCCATCCTCCTCAGCTCAACATAAATGGATTCTCACATCCACTGAATTCTTTACCAAGTGGGTAGAATCTATACCCTCCATGAATGCTAATGACTCTCTCATTATCAAGTTTCTTGAAACAAATATCCTATCCAGATTTGGTTGTCCCAGAAAAATCAAACAGACAATGCTGCTGCTTTTAAATCTAAAAAGATGGTTGATTTCTGTTTCAAATACAACATAACCTTGGGCCATTCCACTGCTTACTATCTCCAAGGAAATGGATTAGCTGAATCTTCCAACAAGAGCCTCATCAATATCATCAAAAAACTATTGGAACAAAATAAAAAATCATGGCACAGTAAACTAGTTCATGCCTTATGGGCTGATAGGTTAACTACAAAGAAATCAATAAATATGTCCCCCTATCGGCTAGTTTATGGCATGGATGTAGGCTTTCCCACCTCATTAGGAATTCCAGTCATGAAGCTCCTTAAAGAAATGCAGGTTGAAGAGAATGATATGCAGAGGAGAATCAATCAAACCATCCATTTACAGCAGACCAAAGAAGAATTTTATGAGAGAACACAGTTGGTCCAAGAAAATATGAAGAAGCTTTTCGATAAGAGAACTAAGGCAAACAATTTCCAAGTTGGAAATTTTGTTCTTAAGTGGGATTCAAAGAGAGAAGAGAAGGGAAAACATGGCAAGTTTGAGAACTTTTGGAAAGGCCCCTATATTGTCCATGCTGAAAGGGGTCACAATGCATTTTTCTTGAAAGAATTGAATGGAGAAGATCTGTATGGAGGTCCTGTCAATGGTAGAATGCTAAAGCATTACTTCTGCCATGAATCATGAGTTTCGAAGCATTCTATATTTTCATTGTAAATATCATAGTTTGAACATTGCATTCAAGGTTATAAAAATAAAAAATACAAAAACAAAGAAAAAAGAAAAGAGGGTAGATTGTCAAAAACAATAAAGGTATAGCCCCATACCAAAAAGAGAAACAAATATGAAAGTGTGCAAGCTTAAATGCCACTCCTGAAAAAACACACCTCTAATTAGTCATACAGCCTAATCTTGACTAATTAGTTTTAAATTTTCTGCTGATAGGATAGTAAATTCGATTTTCCAAAACTATTAAATCTTGGCTTATCAGTAGATAGTTGAGGGTAGAAATTGAAGGTTCAAACATGCTCAAAATCTGAACCTAAGTTTCTAAAGAGAATGACTCAAATCTGTTTCAAAATTCTGAGTCGAGAAGATGTAAAAATCTGGTTCTAATCAGCTCAAAATCTGAACCAGTTGAAGAAAATGAAAGACAGCTCAAACAAGAGTCAAAACAGAGCTCTGAAAAGAGAAGGCAGTGCTTTGAACTTTCAGATCTTAAAGCCTTCCTTTTTGTTTTAATTTTCTGCAAAATAAATGTCTATGTGCAGCTTTCTTTTATGCCATAGACCAGCATCAGGTTACACTGTTCAATCCTGACCTGATTGCTTTTTAAATTTCTGTTGTAGAAATTAGAGAATCAAGTCTGTTGGACAGTTTAATCCCAACAGATGGTAGATTAGGTAGAGAATCATATGGGCTCAATTGTTCAATCTGAGTCCATAGAGAAATAAAGAGTAGAAATAGATTAGATTTCCTACTCTCAAAAGAATAAAATGTTGTAAAAGAGTCTGCCAATCCAAGTGCACTCTAATGAAGAAAAAATGTTAGATTTGTAGGATTGGGTAGGTAGAAAGCTTGTTGATGAAAGATCCATTGTTTTTTATGGCTGCTAATATGTTTTCAGAGCAAGACCATCCCAGCAAAAGAAAGGCAACCCAATGAATGAGGCACAGGTCAGCTTCCCAGAGAAAGCAAGTCTGAAGTTCTTGATGCCTTCAAGAAGACACCATCCCTAAGTGGAGCCACTATTAGCCACCTATAAATTTTTTTATACCAAAAGGTGGCTAAATCATTTTTGGAGCCTTCAAGGAACAAATTTTATTACAAAAAGTGTTGGCTCTTGAAGACTCTTAAAGGCCTCATACCTCTGTCCAAAATCTTCCCTACTATGCCCATTTTACATTCAGAAATCCTGCTGATTTCAAAGACATAATACTGCTGCAAACACCTTTTTCCCCTTTCGTCCACTTCCAGAACTAACCTAATTTTCTACCCCTCTCATTCTCATCAAAATCCTTCATTTTCATATTTTTCTCCTTCCCCTCGATCAGAACCCCTGTGATAAGGTTTAAGACTCCTTCTTTGCCTTATCGAAATCCTTGAAGCCCTTGAAAAACATTGAAAACTTCATAAAAATACATATTTTTGTGTAAAGGTTTAAGCCCCTTTGGGCTAAGTCCTTAGCCATTTTCACTCCATATGCCCTAGCACTGGGACCAGGTGCTAAACCCACAAAGCACTTATCGCATTTTAAATCCTGAGCGCATAATTCTATTTTGCTATGTTTGAAACCTCGAGGCTGATTAGCCCGTTATGCTATAACCCCTGATCATGCTGCATTCCATATAACCCACGGCCCCGTAGACGGGCACCGGGTCGTATTGTAAAAAATATTTCGCCCTCCGAAGTATAAACCTTAGTCTATACTAATTTGTCGGTTTTCATTATATCATAACATTTTCCACCGGTGCAAAGTTCCATTCGCTCTCCACCGTCGATCTGATCTGCAGATCAACAACGTACAATCTATCACCTCAATGGTCCCCACCAGTCACTCACTGTTCAAAACTGGGCGGTATTCATCGCACCGCTTTTGAGAGGTGGGTGGTTTTTTTTGTTTGGCAATGATGCCATTCATCGGCTGACACATGGCCTTAAGGAAATTTCGAATACTGCCCTCATCGCGCATTAAAGTTCGGATGTGGAGTGGGTGCAATATCGATGCATGCCATCTGATCTGAGACTGCTCATCGGATGGTGATCGTGCTCTGGAGAAGACCGTCTGTTATTCCAAGGTACGGCATGGTATTAAAAGTATCTCCACCGTTGATCTGATCTGCAGATTGATGGCCCAAAAACCGTCGCCCTAGTCCCCACAGCCACGACAGCAGTCCCGCAGAATTGGTGGCCCCGAATACCTAGTCACCATCCACGTGGCATCAACGGATTGGGGAGAGTCTTCATTGTTTCTGTGCATAGTCAGCAAATCCAGACCCAGGGGAATTTATACAACATAATTTTATTAAAAGTTTTTGAAGTCCGGGGCATGCTTCTAAGGGTTTGTGGTACCCGATCTCCTCCGTTGATCGCGTGGGCCGATCTCATCCGACGGCCCACGTTCGTCTCGAGCTCTCCACTCATTTTTTAACCATTTTTTTGCTGAAACAAAGGTTTTAAACCTTTTCTCTGCTTTTTATTTTATTTTTTGAATAATGTGAACCCTTCATGTTATTTATTTCACCCCCGCTCCCGACCGTTGATCTTTGCATGATCGACGACTCTGATTTCAATTCCTCTTCCTCCTTCCCTTTGACTTCTTCTAGTCAATATTTATCGTTGAATGATGCCATCCAATAGCCACTCTCTCCCCACATGTCCTTCCAAAGAAGTAAACATATATATGCAAGATTTCATAATATTGTTTGTATTTTGCAAGGTTTAAATGGTTTTTCCTCCATGCTGAAGAAAATCCAAAGGCTAAGGGTGACGACCCTCCCACCTTCGATTCATCAAAGGAAATAATTTGTAGGGTTTAAACTCCATGTTTCATCAATTTTTCATGAGGCATTGATGCCATATCACCCCTGTGCAGCCCTGCACATCAACAAACACAGTGAATCAGGAAAAAATCAAAGAGTATTAGTGTTGAAGACAGGAACACACCAGAACATGAGATTGAAAACGAATCTGTGGGGGTTACGACTTAGATGGATTATCAAAAGCCTAATCCCCAATTAACACACAGTTAACAGGAAAATCATAAAGTTTCACCAGACAGAAAGCCTCCACTACCACATCTCAAGCAAATTCATTCCTCCCAGCTACCACAGTGCCACCTGTGCCCCAAAGCATTCATATTGGAGGCTGAAGTTATTGATCAAGATTAGGTATTTGCCTCAGCGCAGCCAGAGAAGTTAATTCTATGAATAAAATTAATGACAAAATATCAGTAGAGTTACTTTGACATCACACAGAGCCTCAAAAGTCAAAAAGAGCTCCCACCGAGCTTAAATCTTAATGTAAATTATTTAATACAGAGGACACCTATGTAAGCTTCTTCATCGAGCCCCAAAGGTCGAGAAGCCATCAAGTCTATATTAATTATCTTTGGAGATCTTTTATCAGATCTCACCTCCTCATTCTTCTATAAATACTTCTGGAGAAGATGAGAGAGGGGTTGGTTGATCACTAATTGTAATACTGAAATTCTTTGAAATAATACATAGTCTGTTGAAGTTGAAGAAGAAATTGAAGTCTTGGAAGCCCTGATGATGTTGTTGCATGCTTGTTACTGAGAAGGCTCTATCATTGGATCCATGAGCTTGGCTATTGGTGAAGTACTCTGAACTGTTTAATGTTTTCTCCTGTTTTCATTCTATTCCATAATTTCTTACTACAGTAGGTTGAAAGTTTTAGGCTAAGAAATGACTCCTGGAAGCACCTTAGACCTGTTCATCCTTCACTCTTTCATGTTTTCTTCTGCTGAGGTATTTTAGAGTCTTTAATCTCTCTCTTTAGTCCTCATGCTTGTTTATTTCTATGATAGTTCGAATAAGATGGTTTCAGCATGATTTATGGTTCTCCCTGCTTGTCTGCTGCCATTTAAAGGCTGTTATTGAAGTCTCCCTTTGAATTATTTTATGTTTATAGTGAACCAAGGAGGTATTTTCTGATCTTGCCCCTTGTCCTTGCTTGAATACTTGGCTTAAAGGTCTTTTATAGTTGTGATCATAGATGTATTAGGTGTTCCCTCCTCTATGACTGCAATTATCGGTGAATCTTTTATGTTTTCTAGGTCATTTGAAACAAAATTTTGAGGAAATAGGGTGTTCCCCGAATCTTAGATTTCATTTTAAAAGGTTTTTTTGAAATCATTATTTACTTAAAGGTGTGATTTGTAGAATTCATGGTTAACGTTGTCTACTAAATAGCTCTTTATTGTTCAATTTGTGTTTTCAAATCCCTGTTGTTCAGAATTAAACTTCTCTTTCCAAATCATTGATGTCCATCTCATTCCAAAAAACCAAAGGATCCTATGGCCAAGTTAGATTTTCCCTCTGATATCCCATATCCATGGATAAGTTTGTCATGACCTCTTTTTGACTCCATTGCCTAATGAAGCTACAACTTCCTCTTTCTACCTACCTTTCCTAGATCTTTCGTATTTTGTTGTATCAATTCAACCAAACAAATAAACAAACACTTGCACTTAATAACTAGTATAAAACCAATACTCTAAACACACAAGATAAACCTTTGAAAAAAAAAATTTGAGAGATCCCTCTCTGAGAATAGGAGGACTAGATCCTGTAACTCTAAATATTGGTTCTGATGTTGCCTTGTCTTTTGATTTGCCAAAATATCAAAACATAGGACACCAATAGAAGCATCATGACAAGAACTTTTTTCATAGCTTCAACCTGGCCATTGGCTTGAGGGTAGTACGACATTGAGCTGTTGTGATGCAGACCCAACTTAGAAGTCAACTCTGCCACCATATAATGCCGAAAATGGGAACCATGATCGGTAACGATGGCTTGAGAGACACCAAAACTAGCAATAATGTGATTGAATATGAACTGAGAAGTTGTCTTACCATCAGCGGCAAGTGTAGGCATTGCCTCAGCCCATTTGGTGAAGTAGTCCATGGCTACGATAATATAAGCATGCCCCTCAAAGGAGTGAGGGTTACACGTCATAAAATCGATGCCCCACTTCGCAAAGGGACCAACAGTAATGATAGGATGAAGAGGAATAGGTGGTGCATGCATCTTGAATTGATAAATTTGGCAGCCATGGAATTTACGAATTGTGAAAATACAATATTTGAAAATAGAAGGCCAAAAATAACCAGCACGAAGAATCTTCTATGTAGTAGCATAACCAGACATGTGACCGCCACAGGTGCCACTGTGACAATCATTCAGATCTTTCTCGGCTTCCTCGTGAGTCAAACATCGCCGGAGTATGGAATCGACTCCAATAGGATAGAGAGTATCTCCAACTATACAATAAGGTTGCGACTGATGGTAGATCCGTCAGCAGGCATCCTTCACCAACTCATATCTAAAAGATGAAGTTTGGAGATAGAAGATGATATCACCGTACCAAGGATCGAGGTTGCTAATCAAGAAAAGCGAATCCTCTGGGATGAAGTCCTTAGAAAAAGAAGGAGCGGAGTCGGAAGGGAGAGAAAAAAGTAAATCAGCAAAGACCAATGATTTCTTAGATTTGGAAATAGTAAATTCCAAATCAAACTCTTGGAGAATGACAATCCACTTTGAGTATTTCCCCCCCAGCAATTTTCGAGACAATATGTAGGTCATGATGGGGTTGCATTCAGAAATCATCGTCACTGTACGAAAAATAATATAATGACGAAAAAATTGAACAGCTTGAACAATGGCCAATGCTAACTTCTCGACATGGGCATAATGCGTTTCAAGGTCGAGAAGGTTATGAGACAAGTAATAAATAACATTCTCATGAACGTCATCATCGTCTTGTACCAAAACCATGGCAATTGTGCTGAAAGTAGTAGCCAAATAAATGGAAAAATCAAGATGATAATCTGGAGGGCACAAGAGAGGAGCATTGACCAACAATGTTTTCAACGCATCAAAATATTTCTCAGCAATCTCATCCCAGTAAAGAGGAACGCCTTGTTTCAACAATCGTGTGAATCCTTTAGCTACTTCGGCATAGTTAGGTATAAAACGATGAATAAAATGAGCTTTCCCTTGTAAACTCTGCAACTGATGCAATGAGGAAGGAGAGGGGAGATTGATAATAGCCTCAACCTTGAGATGATCCAGGCGAATTCCGTCTTTGGAAATGATAAACCCCAAGAGTCTACCGGAATCAATGTAGAAGACACATTTGTGCGGGTTAAGCCGAATGTTATAGTGTCTACAACGAAGAAAAATCTAACGAAGATGGTCAGGATGGTCTCTACACTAAGCTGAATGAGTGGGAAGGTTATCCAGATAAGGCTGAACGATGTGACAAATATCATGAAAGGAATAAGACATCGCGCACTTAAATGTGGCCCTGACATTCTTCAAACCAAAGGGAAGCTTCTTATATGCAAAGGTACCCCAAGGACAGATGAAAGTAGTCTTTTCTTGATCAGTTGGGAGAATGTTGATCTGATTATAACTCGAGAAACTGTCCATAAGGGAAAAAAATCTCACTCCCGGCACAGTTGTCAATGTTTTAATCCATGAAAGGAGTAGGATAATTATTCTTAGGACAAGCTCGATGTATATCAAGATAGTGAACACAGACATGAATAGTGCCCTGTTTCTTGTCTACAAGAACAATATTAGAAACCCATTCTGTCAAGGGAATCGGATAAATGAAACCAACTTTGAGAAGCTTTTCCACTTCGGCCTTAATGGCAGTAGCTTTCCTAGGATGCACCAGACGAAGACGTTGATGGACAATTTTCGAACTAGGATAAGTAGGAATCTCATGGACCACGATGATAGGTTCAATGTTGGGCATTTCTTCATAGGACCATGCAAATACATCATGGAATTCACAAAAACGGCTAGTATAGACTTGCACTTCATCTGAAGAACAAGTAACACCAATATGGATGTTGATGTTACTCAAGTTACCTTCCGAAAAAACCTCATGGACCTAAACAAGTGTTTGATGTGAAGGATAAGGAAACTGAGAGGAAAAATGCTCAAGACAGGTAGACATGGCCTCGAGGCTTGGTAGAAATGAAGAATGATGATGACCATCATCCCATGGCAGATCGTCGAGATACAGGGTTTCCATGATAGCCTCATCGGAAGGAAATACTTCTTTTAAAGGATCCAATGAATCAAAATCACCAAGCCAAGGGGATTGAGAATAGATTTCAAGATTTATGCTTGAAGGAGAAAGATTAGAGGACAAAGTATCCGATGAAGCAATGAGTTCACAATAATCAATTTCAATCAGACTCAAAGGCATCCAATCACCAAACGAAACGATCTGATGAGGAGAAGGGATAACCAAGGGGTCATCAGTTCGATAAATCATGTTGACTTGAATAGTATTTGGTGGTGGAAGAGGGAAAACACCCATGAGGGTAGGATCCTTGAAAAGGCTTGGCCCTACACTCTCGTAGGGAGTAGGAATCTCATCCACATACGGAACATTTTTCTCAGAAGAAGAAGTGAAAAAAGACAACTGATCAAAATTAATAATATTTCCTTCGTGTGGGAACTTAAAAACATGAAAGGGAGTGGATGGGACGCACAACATGGCACGAGTGCAACTGCCTCCTAGGAGGATATTATAATTTATTTTTGCATCAACGAATTTGACCTCGACATTGATTGTCTTCCCTTCTAACGTGATCAGAAAACTAGCCAAAACACTAAGAGGTTTAGATTCTCTTCCATCAAATGCTTCAAAGGCATTGGGCAATGAAGTAAGAGCTGGAGAACCAATGGCTTCCCAAAAAATAGATCACATAACACAAGTAGATGCACCCTCATCCACGACGCCCCGGTGAGTATTCAAACCATTAATACCAACTTGAATTATGAGCGCATTTTGTTGCGGGAGTCATGGGACGAAATTCTATAAATTGAAAGAAAGCAAGCTAGTATTAGCAGGATCAATCCCACCTATTGCAGGTAGAAAAGCTTTTCTTTGCGAAGGACAACTCTGAAGTACTAACGCAGACAATGCGGACGACACCTGAGCCAAATCCTCAACAATACTGTAATGCTAAGTGGCACGAGTGTTAGGATTTTATGAAGACTTACAGAGCACTCCTTTGGAAGGTGGTTACACAACGGATTTGGTGCTAGGCCGTTCAATCTCAATAGGGCTAGAAATAGGAGGAGGGAAGGACCATTAGCGATCTGTTTCCCCACTGGCTGATGTGAGCTAGAATAATCTTGTGATCGAGTAGCAATAGAAATGGGTGCAGAACCATTCATCATGAACACTTGCGAACCAAATGGAGCAGAGGACTGAGGGTGCTCTACCATCTAAGTATGCTAAGGGAAAGGCTCTTTAAGAATGTCCAGAGCTACTTGGGTTCCTTTGAGAAAATGACTCACTTCAGACCATTGAGGATAGTCCTTGGTGAAGTGCTCATCGTCACAAATCAAACAAGGATACTTCAGTTTGCGTTGAGAACTATCAACATAATGAGGTTTTAGAGAATCATGTTTCGGGGTATCAGCTTTAGCGTTACCTTTACCCTTCTTCTTACCTTTTGAAGTGGTATTTGTAGGATTGGCCTGAACAAAATTCACTTCTACGGGTGTGTCAAAATTCGAAGTTGACTGAGAAGCCACATTATTGGAAGAAGTAGACTTCTGCTTCCTAGAGTTAGATGAAGGATACTTCTGAGAAGTTTGTGATACAAAACCAATAATACCATCAACGGATGGAGTCGTTGGCAGTTTAGAAGTTCCAGGTCAAGGAGCATCAGGCAAGATATCGTAAAATGTGCCAGACTTAGAATACACGAGATCAAGGTACTGGGCATAAGCAATGGCTTGTTCCTTGGTCACACATGCCCCCATAGCAATGTCTTTGGCAATATTATTGACAAAGGAGGTAGTGAACCAATGAGTCAGATGCTGATCAAGTATCTCAAATTTGATCATGTGACGACGATGCTGCCACTCATGAATATGATCCAAGATATGAGTAGTGCGGTCCCATTTCAATGAAGTGAGGAGATGCATCCTGGTCTCATAGAGGATCAGTAACTGAAAATGTGTAAGGAACACCATGGCGAAATCTTGGAAAACTCCACGAGACAGCTCAATGTACCACTTTGCAGCGGCACCAGTAAGAGCTCGTTGGAAAAGAAGGAGAAAAATAGAATCGTCAACCCAAGAATTAGAAGAACACCACAAGTGTTAAGTCATCACATGCGTTTTTGGATCTTCACTAGGTTTACCCTCAAATTTAGGACAATCACCAAGAATCTTGGTCAGAATCGAAGGCCAATATGGATTATGAAGAATAGGATCATTTTTCAACTTCAACACATCGGGTAATTCCAATGTAGCAAGAAGCGGTAACCGAGTATTGAAAGTCATCAGAGGTATTTGATAAGGACCTGTATGTACATTCCACCCAGTTCGAGGAGGATTTTGTCCCCATATATTTTTTCCCAAAGGATTTTGATCATAGGGATAAAAGACAGGATAATTCGGTTGATACTGGGATTGAGGACCAGGATATTGAGTCGAAGCTTGATTTTGAGGGTAAGGAATCTGAGGTGCACCATATATTAGTTGATTTTGAGGGTACAGAATTTGGGGTGCATTATATAGGGATTGATAGGAAACTTAAGGTTAATAAGTGCCCTGCAGTTGCGTAGGTTGACCTTGCAGAGCAGGTTGAGCAAGCTGCTAGGTAGAGTAAATAGGTAAAACTGGCTTTGGAAACAAAGGAATCTACTGGTGGGTAGGCTGCAACAGTTTCTGAGTTGGTTGAACCAGTTTTTGAAATGATTTTTTGGGGCCACCAGGTTTACCTTGTGGGAAAGGTTGGCCTGATGGTTTCGATGGACCAGGTTGTCCCTAATGACTAGGTTGACCTAGAGAAGGACCAAAGGGTTTTCCTGGTTGCACAATAGTTTGGCCATACTAAACGTACGGCTGTGATTGAGGTGCAACAAGTTGTCCCTGTGACAGATAAACTTGCTCCCCCCCTCCCCCAGACCAAAACATGATCCCAGTTGATTCAAAGGTTGAACCGAGGGACCAGAGGGTTGTCTATTTTGGACCAAACGTTGTCCTTGTAAAGGTTGGCCCTGTGGACCATATGGTTGTCCCTGTGGACCGTAACCAGGGCCCTGCTGAGCTAAAGGTTGTCCCTGGGAGGGTTGTCTTTGTAAGCCAGAGGGTTGCATAGGAAAAGTAGGTCTAAACTAAGAAACCACTTGATGAGGATAAATAGGAGGCAAATAAACCGAAATACCATGCTCACCATAATAAAGCAGATATGAATAAATAGGATTACCAACTGCATCATAGTGATGGAACAAAGAATTTGTAGGAGCCTGAAACTGTTGAGAACCCTAATAATTCTGTTGCTGAAAAACCAACAAATATTCTTCAAAAGTAAGACTGCCAGGAATCACAGGAGTAGTGGAAACTACATTAGAAGTATATGAGTCTTCTGTCAAAGGAGCATAACGTCGATGAATATCCAACATCTGCTCAAAAATCTCATAAGTAGAAACCAAAAGCATAGACGAAGCCACACAAACGGTAGGTCAAACTAGGACAAATGTAACAGTAACTAACAGATCTAATGCCGAAGGCGTCGGTCCTAATGAAGGGAGGACCGAACTCTGAGGAGGAGTTACCGTGCTAGATTGTGCTATGGATGCAACACCAGAAATAATCTGACTTAGAGACCTATAACCAGTTGGAAGTGACACCAAAGGAGGAGAAGATTGGATGGAAACACAAGAGAGCTATTCAGGAAAGAGTTGATATTCTCCTGTGGAAACAGGCATTCCTTCATTGCGAATAGGACTGGAAGAATCCATATCTGAATCTGCTATAAGATCTTTGAAAATACTACAGGGACTAGGAGGTACCACAGCAGCAAAAAAAGGCAATCCAGACATAAGAGGAGGAAATTCCCCTTCGTCCCCAAAACTGGACCAAGCACTTGAAGGATGCAAATTGAATTCAACTGGTTCATCAAGTGGAGACCGAGTAGCAAGGGGTTGGATAGACAGAAGAATAGGCTGCAAGAACTCGATAGACCTAGTGGATTGAGGGGTTTCGAAAGAAGTGTCCGGAAAAGAATTACCACTAGGAGGTAGTGAGGATGACGAAACTGGACGTTCCGCTACTTTGACTGTAAATCAGAATAGTAAGGAAAAGAGATAACCAATCGAAGGTACCAAAATCAAGAACCAAGGAAATAAATCAGACCAAGTAATAAAATTTTAATGGCCATGTAATCGTAGGTCATTAATTTTATAACACTGAAACCAAAATTCACGGTTTCATGTTTTAAGAATCGAGAAACAGGAAAAATATGACTCTAGTCACTTTCAATTTGAAACGAACGTGGAGGGAAAAGTGCTTGATGATCTCTTCTCTTATTTAAAGAGTCACAAAAATATCGAAATGACTTCTCAGGAATTCTAAGCAAGAGGGTGTACCAGGTTTCTGTGAACTTCCATATAAACCTTGGTGATCAAATGAAATAGAAATGACCAAGGACTTGACGTACGTGTAGGTAATCTCCCCAAATTTTGTATTTGGTGTATCACGGTTACAAGGTGGTAGACTCGGCTTCCTATGGATAAAAGGATTGCAACCTAGATGGGTCTCCCTTTATATACGTGATGGTAAGGGGAGCACAAGTCCATACTAGCGTTGTCTGAATCCAGAAGGCGAGTGAAAGCTACTAGTCTTTAAGACGCCGGAACACGTCTCTAGCCTAGACCACTAGAAGTGTTTCATTAGGTTCCAATGCTGCCTTAGGTTCATTAAGTAAATTTTAAAGTTAATCTTGAATTATGTTTCAATTTCCAGGCCCTATCAAATGTGTAGCTAAAATTCCTAGATGCAAACTATATGAAAATGAACACCATTTCAATTCGATGAATGCTAGTTATAAGAAGGATTGAAATATTTCAAAAAAGAAAACAAAGAAAACATGCGAAAAAACTTCTAATCCCCTTAATGCAATCAATCGAAAATGAATTTCCTTCCTAGATTGACAAATGCTAGTTATGTAAAGGAACATTTCACTTTTATATGCAACAAAAGAATGCAAAGATATTTTTTGATTTTTTGAATTTTCAATGAAAATGAAGCACACATTGTACTAATTCAATGGAAAACAAAATAAACACTAGTTTGAATTTTGCGAATGTATGATTTTGAAATTGAATGACTCAACCAAAGCGAAACATCCACAAAAACATCCAAGCTAATGGAGCAAACTTTCAAACAAGAAAGAGAGTTCTCAAAACGACCCAAACAAGCAAAGCAATCAAAGCTCAAAGTCTTGAAGAAGAAGGACTAATCGAAAACCGAAAATACCATGCAATCAAAGAGACTTATTCTTGAACAATCAAAGAGACTTATTCTTGAATAGAAGGCTCGGTGTATAAGAATACCTAGAAACCCTAAGGTCTTAAATGACACCGACAGGAAAATAGAAAAATGATTGAGGGAAACAAGTCTACAGTAGTCAACACAGTCTCCAAAGGCTTAAACACCCTCAAAAATAACCCAGAAGCAAGAATAAATGACCAAAATACACATTAGGGAGGTCAAACCAAAATCTACACGCATTGGCGCAACTGTAAGTCTGTAATTCGCACCATACAGAGGTTGGCGTGAGTGCTTAAAGAGGAACCTGCACTAATTGGTGCGACTATCGAGATGAAAAATGTGCCAAGATGGATACCTATGGGAAAAAGAGGAAAAACCCTAACCTAATGAGAAGAGGTCAACCTTGACTCTCTGGAGCTGAACAGAGAATGAAAACTCGGCAAACAAACAAGAAAAAGATAGATAACTAAACCAATAATAGAAATTGACCCAATAGGATGACTCGACAAACTCACACTAATCCCTAGTGGAGTTGCCAATTTGTTATGAAGGTAAATCCTCTCTACAAACAGAGACGATCCCTCTAGCCCTAGGGTGGGTCTAGTAGAAAAAGGACATGCTAAAGTGTTGCTTCCTAGTTAATGAATGAACAAAATACATGGTAGATTGACCTACCTTGAATCCAACGTTGTCGATGTTGTAGAAAGAGTAGTGGCCTCTCGCTCCCACCTTGGAAAATTACAATTCGTTTGATTTCACGCTCAGATACCTGCACATAGGACAAAGAACAAGAACAACATATAACATAACATTTTCATTCACACCTATTAGCTATTCAAAGAGGGCTAAACATATCGCATCAAATAAACATCATAACACAATAGTGGAACCAAATAGTAGTCATGTATATTAATGAGTATAAGGAAGAGTAGAACCAATGCTTCAACGTCGTAGTCTCCTCCATCAGGGTTCAAACGAACCGCATCTCAACTGTTGGTTAGGGAATTCAGACTCAAGCTCTCTCAGAAGTCATCGACTTGAGCTCTCTCGACACAATATTTCTTACTCTATCTTCTCTATCAGGTTAGCTATAGTATAATTCTCCTAGTTCAGCTATTCAGCCATTTAGCTAGCTTCTACTAAAAGAGATAGTTTCTTATATAGAGGAAAAAGAGGAGGTTGGGATCCCTACAAAGGTGGGAGGTAGTCCTATCCTTTAGGAGAGTTCCAAGGGAGGTGGAAACTACTAACTAAAAGAAGGAGTCCATGGTTGTTTCATTTCAACCACTCCCAATGACTCATCCCCGAGGTGGCTGGAATGGAACCTCCGCCTCTATTTTTAAAAAACATTCCATAAACAGCTTGGCACAGGTGTCTAACTAGCATAGAGCGCCACTTGGCGTGGGCTCAATGTTAAATTTCCTGGTCGACGCTAGGGTGTAATGGGCTGCTCACGCCAAGGCAAAAATATGGATTTTCACAACTCTGCTTAGGGAAATGTCAACAAGAAGAGTGTTTCTTTCATCAAAAGGGATGCAAGGATGGTATTTGCAGAGCATGAAACTACTTATTAGTCACAAAAATGACCCTCCAATGTGTGAGTTGGGGATTGCAAGGACAGTGACAAAATGCTATGTAACAGTGGCATTTACATATTTTCCCATAGTAGATCCCTTGCATATGTCTGACTGCAAAAGTTTACCCCTGGGAAGACCAATAGAAATCTATTGCATGATTTTCAAGGCTCCATGGTGAAGATGGCCCAATCCCCTGTGCCATAATTCACCCTCATCTTGCCTCACCATTTAATCTACCTTTCCCACCATTGCTGCACAGCCATCTACCTCTAGCTTGTAGAGATTCTTAACTCAAATCCCTATCCTCTTGGCTTGTCATATTGTTTTATGTCGCAGGAAAGCTTTTCCTTCACTAAAAACAACATCATAGCCTCTATCCTCCAGCATTGCGACTAAGACTAAATTTTTCTTCAAATTTGGTACATGCATTACATATTTTAATTGAAAGGGTTTACCTAACTATCTCTGAAAGGTAATGGTACCAATATTGGTAGCACTGTACTGCTCATCATCGCCCATTTCAATATGCATCTAGAGATCCTTCTCCTCCAAGTCACTGAAAAGTTCCTTGTCTCCCATCATGTGAAAGGAAGCGCCATTATCCAAATACCACATAGATCCCAATGCACTATAAAACATGCATGCGATCAATGAGAAGTCAAGCTCAAATTGCAAGGCAAGGGCCTCACCAACTGCAAATCGTCCAACCTTCTTGTTCTCCTTCTTTCGTGGACAAATAGTATCAAAATTCCCATGCTCATGACAGTGAAAACAATTCACCTTGGACATGTCCTGCTTCTTGCCATTCTTGGAATCATATTTAGAATGGAATTTTGTCCCCTTCCCCTTGCTTTCCTTGGCAGCCAAAGTGCGATCATCTTCATCTTCATTCTTAGATGAAGATCCATCTCTGGTGTTCTGTCTAAAATCCTCCTGCACCAAATCTGACCATAGTCGTTCCCAATCTAGAAATTTTTCCCTTCCATTGACAAATTCTTGATAACTGTGCCAACTCTTGGGAAGTCCTAGGAGAGCCAAGCTCGCCAAATCATCATCAACAACTATTATTCCAATGCTCCCCATTTCATCCCAAAATTGGACAAAATTTTTTATATATTTTGGAATGGTGTTACCCTTTTCCATCTTGATCTTCCTGAGTTTATCTTTGAGCGCCAATTTCCTATGGTCGTTGCTGCTTTGGAATAGATCCATCAAATACTTACACATTGCATATGGTGTGGCTTTTCCATGGAATCTTGAGAAAATGTGGTCTCATACTCCCTCCAACAGGATCCTCCTCTCTTTTTCCACTTTCTTTTTCCATGCATCAAGACTTGCAGCATCTAACACAGCGGGTTTAGGAACATCATTGTCAATGAATTGCTTCAAGCCATTCTCTTCGAATACTACCTCCATCCTGTCCTTCCAAGAAATATAGTTTGGGCTTCCCTTGAGTGCATACTCCAACCTCAAGCCATTGAAAGCCATTTAGATCTTGAATCAGTTTTAGCACCAAGAAAGTATTTCTACAAATTTTAATTCTATACAGTCACAAACTCAACACTAGCTTCACTTCTGCAATTTCCTGTGCTCTGATACCATGTAGAAATTATACAACATGCATGTATATCTTCGATTCACCTGATCTAACAATTTAATAAATTTAAATACCTAATCTCTTCTACAAATATTTTGCGTAATTAAAAACACAATCGCCAATCACATGAAGTAAAGAAGAATCAAATCACACACAACATAGATAATTTCCCGACGAAAGCTTACAAATAAAATCCCCACTATATTCTATTGTATATTTATCATGGATAATGAAACAATTACATACAAAACTATTCTCACAAGAGCCCTCTAATACTCAGCTAATTGTCTCACACTGTCATGTAAAAACTGACCAATACTTAGCCAATTTACTGCCTCCAAATAGTTTGTCTTTCTTGCGCAATCTGTGATTTGAATGCAATCCCTAAAAGATAGGAATTCTTACCTTCCTTGACTACGCAAGTATCAGGTGCACTCCAATGGGTGTTTGGTTGCATGTGTGAAACCAAATAATCCTACAATTGATAATCAACTTCCCTTTCACCAGAACCCAATTGGGTCTCCACTGGATCTGACATGCATGCGGCTATTAATAGTAAATCCTCAGTTGCATGTGAGATCACTGATTGTGAATTAATTAATATACAATTCATTTGATCTCTCACTAGTGTATCTTCATTTACAACTAGCACAACTAAGGTTAACTCACTTAATTGATTTAAACTGATTACAACCTGCATTAACTAATGCACCATTGCACTTCGAACTCTATTACAACTAGAATTACTCTGCATGCCTCACCAACTACCTCTACCTCGAAATATACTAACTAACTGAGTTCATTACTCCCAGTTAACTATTTCAAGTCATAATTGAGAAAATATTATAGTTTATTGTCCTTCTTAATTAAGGGATAACTAAAATATACATGCACCCAAAAATAGCATTATGGGCCCTGTTGTATCTCAAGAAACAATCCCTTGTCTATGGTAAGGAATCACTGCTTAAGACATTTTATAAATGTATGTCACAAAATTATAATATCAGATGGTCTCTGTTTAACACCTTTGGAAATTAATTATTTAATACCCTCAATAATCTGATATAATGAAATCCTTTACAATGCCATTAACTGTTGATATTGAATTAAATGAAAAGAAGAACTCGAAGGGAAACTCAAAATGATATGCTGAGAAACAGAGTCTATCACTTTAAATCTCAGAATAAATTTATGTAAACATAATAGTTGGAGTGAAGGAGCACACATTAAGGTTGTTTAACTCTTACTTACAAATGTAAAAAAGTGACCCACAACTACATTACCTCAATTCATTCAAAGAAGAATAAACACAGAATGAAACTAGAAAGACATACCAACATCAATAGGTGCAAGAAACTTGATCTTCTTTCATTAATTTCTCAAAAAATTCAGTACAAAATTTGTAGTCATCCAGAGGTCCAAAACTCAGAACCCTCCTCTTTCTTTCTCATTTGTTTAAATACAATACAAAAGCAGTTCATAACTGTTGGAACTACTTGTAACTGTTCGAACTACATAGAACTGTGTAAACAACCTATTACATTACAATTAAAAACTTCATTACAACATTGATCTTTTAACAAAAAGGTAAATAAAACTAAAGCATCAACATATTTGCTGGATCTGGATTTGATTTTCTGTCACTGTGTTCTCCGAATTTGCTAACATGTCCTTTCAGGATGTTGATGTGTCACCCGGTGAATCAGTCATCCATGGTCTGCACTTCTTCTAGATTCAATGTTGGTTTTTGGAGAATTGAACAACTTGTGATATTCTAACCTGAAGGGAATGATCCTTTTGAAATTAGGTCGTTCTGTGAACAAAGTCTTTACCATCCATAGTAATTGAAAATGCCTCTGTAATAAATTAACCACTGTAGCTCCTTTCAGGATTGTAGTTTTCTCATGGGTATTATCAATATTACTCTTTGCTATCACTAACAGTGGCTCATAGGAATCCCATGATAGAACACTGCCTTTGAGATCCCAACATGATGGAAGTCCTGCTCTAGCCCTTTTATCAAATATGTTATCAAATCTGTTTACAACTTGTTTAATTTCTGTCAACTTCTTCTCTACTGACTTCCTCCAAGAATTTTTCACAATCAACTTCTTAATCTCTAGAACACACAATGTCATATCTTTAATTTAATTTTCCTCCAACTCTTGATATGTCTTTGAATTGATGAAATAAACGAATTTCTTTGCCCATAAAGCTCTATTAAGAGTCTTCTACTTGTCAGCCATAACCAGTTCCTGTAAATCTCTGACAATTCTCTTTTCCTCTGACACTATTGTCAAGGACTCCCAAGTTGTTTTCATGACTTCAATGATTTCATTCCATACAATATATTTCGCTTGAATCAGAGTTATGTTTCCTTTCATATTTTCCTTTAGACTCTTGATTTCACCATAAGTTGTCTGGAAATCTGATCTACACTTATTGACTTCTCCTTATTTGGCCTGCATTATCTTCATCACTGTCTCAAACTCTCTCTTAGTCTTCTTAAGATCGATTTCTGCCATTTTCAACTTTGTGCTCTGTTATCACCTAATCTGAACCTTAGGTTGAAGGAAGGAAAATCAGGGTAACCTCAAACCACGCTCAACCTTGTAGCTAGCCCTACAAGGTCAGGAGAGGGCTCTCTTCGCGAAAAATATTCAATGAAATATAACTGTAAACTGATTTTAGGCTAGGTATAATAATTGGAAATGTTTTTATAAATAAGGGTTGTATGTAATAGATGGGGTTGGCTAATTTTAAAATGGGGAATTAAATTAGAGATACAGGGTATTTCATGGGGCAAGGTAGGCAGGGATTTTAACAATTTAGTTTAAATAATGATGGAATGTTTAAGACTGGTGATGGGTTGAAAAGGGCATAGGAGATGGATCCTTTTCAAACAGTAGAAAACATAGAGTGTTGAATGATTTCCCAAGAAAGAGCATTCTATAATGGATTCTACCTATCTATCTTGAAAGCATTGAACCAGAGATATGAATGAATGAATGGAAAACATAACAATTAACAGATGAACACAAAGGAAAGAACAATGCTAAAATCCATACCACAGGGATCCCACAAATCAGAGCTGCATTTCTTTACTAATTCCCTGCCAAACTGTTACAAATGGAGCGCAGAGCATCCTCAAATGATTTCCAACTTATTCCACACTTTATTCCCCCTTACAAATGCCTCAGAAATTACATTAAATAGACAGAATTTGAGGGGAGTAGATCCACAGAAGGAGGGGTTGTTTCAGCAGCTCAGGAACTGAAATATGAACATGGGAAAAAGACCAACAATCTGCCTCTGAAAAGAAGGAGCAACAATACATTTTGAACATCTGGAAAGTTTTCTGTTACACCTAATGAATAAAATAACGAAACCCAAAGACATATCCATTTTTCATCGCTTGCTATAGATGTCTCTGGTTTATATTTAGCTCTCGGCCTTGACTGTTTATTTTTCTTTTGTTGAAATTCCCTTTATACCGAGAAATGTCTTTTGAAAACAATAAAACTAAAATTTTTCCTTTTAATGAAGAAAAGTCCCCTTTGAGTGAAAAAGAACAAAGGAAGAGATGGTGGGCCCAAGATGCGATCACAAATCGCAATCGGAAATCGCAATCGAAAGGGAGGGAAGGTGTTTTGGAACAATGCGATTGGAAACTGCGATGCGATAGTGTATAGGGAAAAATGGGAAATCACATTCGCAAATCGGGAATCACAGTGGGAGGGTGCATTGGAGTGATGCGACAAAACTTGTGATTCGATTGGAAGAAGTGTGATGGGGGTAAGGATAAGGCGAAGGAGTAATGGGGAAATCCCTTTAAAACAAATTAAAACAAGTTTTGTGCTTTTACATAGGGAAAGATGATTTTTTCATTTGAAAAAGGCAGAAGGGATTAAGGTGGGACCAGGGGTCAGTCGCAATCGCAAATCGGCGGGGAAGGGGAGCGGAGGCAAAGCATTTGTGGGAACGCCGATTGCGATGTGCGATTCATCGCATCGGTGGAAGGGAGCAGGGAAGTCTTAAAACATGGCGCGATGCGATGTGATGAAATAACTTAAGAAATTTTGAATAATTGGAGTATCGCAATTTACAAAGGAAATAACACTTTTATTTGGAGCGGGGTGGAAAGGCCTTATGGTGGGACCCAGCCAATCGTAATCGAAAATTGGCAGAGGAGTGGAGTGGTAGTTGATCTGCGAGAAATGCCGATTACGATGGTGCGATGGCTTGTGGGCCATCCGATCGGAAGAGGGGATCAACGGCGGAGATGCAATCGGTGGGAGTCAATCGCATCAGAAGAAATCAAAGGAGCAAGGAAAAAGTTGGGAGTGCTGTGAATTTTCAATGTGATCAAACGATTGCGATTAGATGTGGGCCATTGGATCGCTTGGAAGATCGACAGCCCAGATGTGATCGGGCGAGGTCAATCACATCAGAAATTTGTGATCGGGAAGGGCTAAAAGGGAGTATGTGATTGAATGTTGCGATTGGATCGGAGGGGAATTATAATGAAAAACTTTAAAATTATATGAAGTAAAGTCTAAGGGACAAAGGGGAAAATGGGTAAGGTTAGGCTATTGGGGACTTTTGTTCACTTAGGCATATTTCTCGATCCAGAAGTCAGTTTTAAGATTATAATATACTGTTGGAAAGCTCTTTCCAGACTCCTTCTAATGGACATACTTAGAACATGATTTTACACTGAAAATGTTGTGGAAAACACCTTTGAAAGGAATGGTGGTGGCTTTGTGGAGATAACAGCTTCTGAAGTGTAACTTATTACATATAAAATTACATAAAAGATGATAATAAAAGAAAAGTACCATGTTTTCATCTCAAAACAAGGTTTTGAGGTGAAAATTACATCAAGGTTGGTAGAACAACTCTTTGATCTTTCTAGATACTGTGCCTTTGAGTTTATTTTACCTTCTCATAACCTTGCTGATACTTATTGACACTTGGTTCATTATTTTGACCATGATGAGACCCTAGAACCTAATGAGACTACCCTGTGACCTAATAACATGAATTGCAGAGTAAAGTGAATTATGACTAAAGACCATAGAGAGGGGAATCAATAAGTTTCACATGAGGGAAAAGTGATAAAAGACTACTACCATCAACGAATCCATGACCTAATGTAATGGTGAAGTTTTATTATATGGGACTCCTAATATGCAAATGAAAAAGAATAAGTTTGATCACTGATGGAAGTATGACAAGACTGAGACTAACATGCTCAACTGGGAAAATCTTGCCACTGGATCATCGGTTCCATATGACATGAATATGATGCAAAAATGAGAGTCAATTTGAATTTTCAAGTTAAGTACATACTCCTTTAACTTATAATTCTCCTCATATTTATGCAACAATTGTTGTAAAAGACTCTCTTTTTCATTCTCTACCTCTGCTACCTCTATTGCCATTGGGTGTTCTCTAGTAGGAAACTTTAACTTCTTCTTCAACACATTTATCTCTGACTCATAACTTTGTAACAACTTTTGCACAATAGATTTATCATTAGGATCCACTCCAATTTTTACAATTATCTTCTTCAACTCTTCATTCTAAGTTGAAAGAGCCCTAGAGTTAGCCTTCTCCAATTTTAACTGTTTGATCACTTTTCCTTACATATTTTTTTCCTTACGAGCAGCTACACCAATTTTGGTTAGATCGTTAACAATCAACTGACATGTATTGATATTCAAATTAACTTTGTCAAGTAAAGGGATCTTCTTCACATCAACAATTAAATTAACAATTTTAAAACTGATTGATGACCCTACTGTCATTTCAGATGGGTGAGAGAAAACAATCTTAAACTGGTCCCTTTCTAAGTTCATGGAAATCAATAACTCAGCTTGGCTGCCATACAAGCTTTCATCTTCTGATTCTTTTATGCAATTTGAAAAAAAACTTTCTTGATCAAAGGAAATTGATCCTGAACATCTCCATGTCTTGATGGTGAAGCTGGTGAATTTTGAACATCTCCCAATTGAAGGAGGAAACTATTAGCTCCCCATAATTTGCTAGATTGATTGAGATAAAAATTGACAAGGGTAACATCAAACCAAGCTTTGGAATCCAAGGACCTAGCCTTCTTGGATTCGGAGAGGGATCTCTCATTATGTGCAAAGATATTTCTTGTTTACTGATTAGGGTTGATTTTAGGCTAGATGTTAAATGAAAGGTATTTTGATTTTTTTTTGGTTGGGTATGATACTTTGATAGATTTTAGATAGGAAACATGGAAGATTGTTAAGTCATTGGGAAATGGAGTCAAACAAGGCCATGAATGAGTTCATCAATGGTGTTAAGAGCATTTGCAGGTCAAGTTTACTTGGTTGGTGGATCTTTTAAGGTTATGAATGATTTATGAAATGGACATAAAGATTGAGAACAAAAAAATAATAAAGGGATGAAACCAAATCCTTTATATACTTGTAAATTGAGGGAGTTAGAAAATTGATAAGAACAACAAGAGAAACAAAGGAATAAGCAGAACCTAATCCATTTGATTTCAAACTGAAAACAGATAATTAACCAAGATAGACATTCAGATAAAAACATAGAAAGGTAAGAAACTTATCCAACTTTCAGAGCTTTTATCATCTAGAGAAGAAAAACATTTAAGATAGACAAGTAACTATAACCATAGAAGGGGAGAAAAATCTAACCTCCAAAGTTATAGCTATAAGGTTTCCTTAAAACAATTTTAGCTAAGTAAAGGAAAAGAGCATGATTTTAAATAGACTTCTTTGACAAACCTAGACAAAGCTGCTTTAAAGAGATGATTCAAAGAAAAGAATATTTCAGTGGCAACAATATGCAAGGCTAACCATAAATCATAATTTATGCTAATTGTTCTAAATTATTCAAAAAATGGACAAGCTAAGAACTTGTTAGAGAGAAAATAAATGATTTCTCTAATATATCTTAGCAAAAGAAAACATTAAGGTAGTGAAAGACAAACAGATTTAAGGTGCTATTAGAAAATATTTTTTAATCTAAATTCTGTGACCTACTACAACATAGAAAGATGGAAAACATAATGGAAAACTAGAAAACATAAACAAAAGAAAACTTCACCAACAACCAAGCCTATGGATCCTGCAAGCAATCCTTCTCCATCAACAAGAAAATTAGATCATGCATGGGTTCCAAGACATCAATTTATCTTCAAGAGCTTCAAAGGACTATGTATTATTCCATAATTAGTCATCAAAATCCAACATTTACAATGAGTTTCGAATGGAGTATTTATGCTGAAAATGAGGAGGTGAAGCTCTTCTAGGGTTCAAAATGTTATTAATTGTGCACGATAAAATCCTGGCTATCTGATCTATGAGGAGACGTGCAGATCAATGGTAATCATGTTGCATGATACAACATCGAGGCATGGGGAGAGGATGGAGTGGGGCCAGGCCGTGATGAGTTCTGGGCTATTAGATCTAGGAGGGCCAAATCAACGGTTGAGATTAACTGTGGGGGAACAGGGGGGTATGGAAGGATCTCATCGGTGGGGTGCCTCCCTAGTGAACCTGCACCGTTGATATGGGAGGAATGGAAGGTCTAGATTGAATCAGGAGATCAGATATTTAAAGATGGTGGATGAGGGGTTAGGGGGATGGAGAAGTTGCGATGAGGCGAGGGCTGTTAGATCTTGAGGATCAATGGTAGAAATTAAGTCATAGAATGGCAGGAAGAAGGGGCTTCGATGGGCGTAATGTGATAATGCGATGTCCGATTGAGTGTGGGCCATATAATCTAGGGGAGATCGACAGTGGAGATTTCATCGGTGGAGGATGGAAGTGGGGATTGGGAATCGCCAAAGTGTGATGCACCGATGAAGCGCGGACTGTCCTATCTAAAACGAGATCAACAACGAAGATTTACTTAGGGGATAAAAAAGGAGTGCAGGCAATGAAAGGGTGATGCACTGATGTGATGGAATGATGCACAGACCATTCGATCTGGGGAGAATGAATGACCCAGATTGAATCGGGATTTCGCATTGGCGGTGAACATTTTTAAAGGGAAAAAAATGGAAAAAGGTCGCGGGGACTGGAGAAAAGCTGAGATATCGATGGGCCGATGGGCCAATAGGCCTAGCGCTTGGTCATGGATCAGGTCATATGACGAAAAAGGGGGCTAAGGCTAAGCCGAAAGGCGCTTAAAGCCTTATGCTAAAATGAGCGGAAAATGCGAAAAAAAGAGGTTCTTTAACCTTTTTTAGGGGTTCTGATAAGTGGGAAAAAGAGGTTTAAACCATTATAAATGGGTTTTAATGGTTTAAAAGGGGTAAATGAAAGGGTTTAAAGGGATTTTTCAGAGAAAAATGATTAATTTGGATAAGTGAGAATGAGTGGGAAAAATGAATGAAACAGACTTAGGAAACAATCTCTCTTGGTATCTGCAGGGAAACTTAGAGGCTTTGATTGAATATTTTTAGTGGATTGGTAGACCTAGGATAAAGAACACAGTGGAATTTCAATAACTCACAAATTTTTTTCATAAAAAATCGTTTCTTGAAAGCTTAAGAACCTTTTTAGCCATCATGAGATATAACAAAAATTATAGATGGCTAACAATGGCTCCACTTGGGGAGGACAACTTGCTCTTCAGGTGTCCAGAACCTCAGTTTATCAATCTTTGGCTTTTAGTAGACTAGTGCCTCATCCATTGGGCAGAATTTCTTTGTTTTCTTGCTGATTTTCTTTGCATTTTGACAATTCTTCAATGAATTGCAGCATGAAAACTATTTAAGACAATACTTCTACCTACCCAAAACTACTTGTCCTACAATTTTTTCTTCAGTGGGTGCACTTGGACTTGCAAACCCTTTTACATCAACATTTTATTCTTTTCAATATAGGAAAAGATAATCTAAATCCATCCTTATTTCTTCTGAGAGTCTAGATTAAACATTTGAACTCTTTTATTTCCACCTATACTACTATCTGTTAAGATTAAGCTTTTTGACAGATCTGCATTCTCTATATTCTAAAACGGAAATTTAAAACATAGCTAAATCAGGATTAAGCAGTCTGATTTGCTATGGTGTCTATGGCTTTATGTGCAAGCTACACATAGACTTTATTTGCAGAAAAATAAAACAAAACTGTGAAGGCTTAAGATCTGAGAATTAAGAACATCCTTCTATTATTTTTCCAGCTCTGGTTTTGATCTATTTAGAGCTATCTTTTTCCTTTTCTTGGTTCATATTTTGAGTTTGTTTGAACGATTCTTTTCTATCCTAATCTATTCTACTGATAAGCCAAGATTATACAGTTTGGAAAATCTCCTTCAATAACCTATCAACATGAAATTCAAATTCACTCAATCATGTTTAGGCTGTATGATTGAATAATTACAAGTAGTGTCATTTGAGCTTGCACACAAACATTATTTTGCATAAAAGTAAATAAAAAAGATAAGGCCGTGATTTTTCTTGTGTGAGGCATCTTTATCTATCTCTTTGGTTCTGTTTTAATCATGTGGAACCAATATCTTTTCAATCTCCTAATCTATATTTCTTTGAATAAGTTAAGTCTGAAATAATGTTTTATCAATTAAAGTTTCTACTAACTTATCAACATAAATTTAAAGCATGTTCAGCTAGGATTAGGCTAGATAAATGAACAAAATATTCCTTTGAATTAGTAGTGGCATTTAGACTTGCACATTTTTAGAACTTCTCTTTTTTGGGTATGGGGCTGTACCTTTTCTTTTAATTACCCTCTTTTTCCTTTTCCTATTATTTTTGTGTTTCTCTTTCAAATTTAAAAAGCAATGTTATATACAGTGAAAAAAAAAGTTATGAAACTAATATTCTTGACAGAAATAGTGCTTGAGCATCTTGCCATTGACAGGACCTCCAAAAATTTCAATTCCATCAATTTCCTTCAAAAATAAAGCATCGTTGCCTCACACCGAATCAATGATATAGGGTCCTTTCCACAAATTTTCAAACTTACCATGTTTTCCTTTTTCCTCCCTTCTGGAATCCCATTCTAGAACTACATTTCCAACTTGGGAGTCATTTGCTTTGGTTCTTCTATCAGATAATTTCCTGATTCCTTCTTGGAATACTTGTGTCCTTTTATATACTTCCTTTCTTGATTGTTGCAAATGAATGGTTTGATTGATCCTCCTTTGCATATCATTTTCTTCAGCTTGGACCTCTTGAAGGAGTTTCATGACTGGGACTCCTAGAGATGTTGGGAAGACTGCATCCATGTTGTAAACCAAATGATAGGGAGACATGCTGATGGAATTTTTAGTAGTCAATCTATCAGGCCATAAGGCATGGAAAAGCTTACTATGCCAAGATTTCTGATTCTGTTCCAACAATTTTTTGATGATATTAACAAGGCTTTTGTTGGAGCATTCAGCTAGATCGTTTCCTTCGGCTAGTAGGTAGTAGAATGGCCTAATGTGATATGATATTTATGGTAGAAATCTACCATCCTCTTGGACTTGAAGGCAACAACATTGTCTATGATTATTTTCCTAGGACAACCAAATTTGGATAGTATGTTGGTTTCAAGGAATTTGATGATGACAAAGTCAATAGAATTCCTAGTGGGTATGGCCTCTATCCATTTGGTAAAATAATCAGTAGCCATGAGGATCCATTTGTGTTGGGCTGAGGATGATGGGTGAATTTCCCCAATGAAGTCGAAACCCCATTGTTGAAAGGGAGCCTCAACACTGATAGGCTGCAAAGGTAGTGGTAAGAGTTTTCTCCTGCCATCAAAGATTTGGCACTTTTGGCAGGACATGAATAACTTATGGGTGTCTGGGAAGAGGGTAGGCCAATAGTATCCAGAACTGAGGATATTTTTTTTTGTGGTCTTCCAGTTAAGATGTCCTCCACATTCTCCCTCATGTAGCTCATCCATGATTTTTCTTGCATCAACCTCAAGTAAACATTTAAGTAAAATCCCCATAGCATTTTTCCAATACAAAAATCCATCTAATATACAATAATTTAAAGCCCTCTGTTTGACAAATCTAGCTTTTTTTTTTTGACAAAGAAGGAGGAGCATTCAAGGAAAGCAACACATATATGATGCTAGAATACCAAGGAGATTTCATGAATGTTTCTTCAATGAATGGTGTTGTGCATTCTTCTATCTCTTCAAAAATATCAACCATGTTCATATCTAAAGCTTGGAAGTTTGACTCAACCATGAGTTTTGTTAATCCATGCCTTTTCATGAGTTTGGTGGGCCTGATCTCTAAGTCATATTCTAAAATGGTAGCAATCCACTTGCCCCTTTTACCATCAGGGTCTTGATTAAGTATATCTTTGACAACCGTGTTTGGGACAAAGGCTATGATATGTGAATGCAAAATATAAACTCTAAAATCCTTCAAAACTTTGATTAAGGCAAAATCTTATTTCTCCATAATGTTATACTTTAGAGGGGCATCCCTTAAGACTTTGCTGAAGAAATTTATGGGCTGCTCTTGCCCCATGATGTTATTTTTCAACAATACTGCTACCACAGTATGTTTAGAGGCAAAGGGTAAAATGTAAAAGTCCTTGGTGAAGTCAGGGCTGATTAATACTAGTGTTTGTGTGAGTGCTTGTTTTACCAGCTCAAAATATTGTTTCGCTTCCATATTCCACTTCACTCCTACTTCCTTTTTCAACATATTCGTCATATTTCTTAGGAGCTCAGCAAGATTAGGGGTGAATCTTCTTGGGAAGTTAATATTTCCAATGAAATATTGTAGTTCTTTAATGTTCCTAGGATGGCTGATTTGTAAGATGCCTTCTATTCTTTTGGGATCTATCTTGATTCCTTCCTTAGAGATGATGTGACCTAAGAGTTTTCCTTCCTAAAGGCCAAACAAATTTTTCTTAGGATTTAGGGACAGGCCATACTTTCTACATTTTTCAAAGAATTTTCTCAAGTGGACTAAGTGCTCCTCATCAGTCTTAGAGTAGATAGTGATGTCATCAAGGTATATGATTATGAAGTAAACTATGTCTTCTGAAAAAGCTATGTCCATTGCCCTTTGGAAAGTAGTCCCTGCATTCATTAAACTGAATGGAATTGTAGCATACATGAAGGTACCCCAAGGTGTAGTGAAAGCATTTTTAAGTTGGTCACTTGGAAAGACTAGAAATTGGTTATAGCCTGAGAAGCCATCTAGTAATGAGATTCTTTGTGAACCAACTATTTTTTGGAGTATGTGATCCATTTTAGGCAAGGGGTAATTGTCCTTCAAGGAGGCTTTGTTCAAATTTCGAAGTCAATACAAAGCCTAATTTCCTTGGTCTTCTTCCTAACTGACACAATGTTGGACACCCATTCTGAGTATCGGACAGGGACTATGATCTCGACATTGTACATCTTTTTGATTTCTTTCCCAACTAAGGGTAACAAGAGGCGATTTATTCTTCTCGAATTTTGTTTAAATGGTTTCTGATTTTCTTTTAGAGGAATTTTATGTTGGATGATTTTGGTGTCATAGGATTTCAAGTATTCATACCCCGAAGCAAACACATCTTTAAATTCTCTAAAAAGCTCAATGTATTTATGTTTTGTGTGACATGGGAGAGTTTTGGACAGCTTGCGTATTTTGGGCTCTTTCATCCCTCTAATGTTACACTCTTCTACATTTGTTTCAGTGGGTTCTATCTTGGGTTTTTTAGCTACATCATTAAAATCAAACAACTCTTCTAGTGGTGTAAGGCCTCTTGGTAAGGTTTCATCTTTGTACTGTAGAATTTCAAGTTCTCTTTGATCTGATTTATAAAAGACTTCTGCAACACAAGGGTTTTGAAGGTGGTTTATATCATCATCAAAGGGAAGCTCTGTTTTGGGAGTTTATTTTTTAGAAAAATTATTTATTTCAATTCTCAAACTCTATTTTGTGCTTGCAAAGTCATTTATGGATTGCAGAAAATCATCTACTTTGTCATCATTGTCAAACAATTGCTAATGGTTCAAGTTGTCTGGTACAGTAGGCCTGTTCTTTATTTTGATGAGGCATTGATTATTTTCATAAGGTAAAGAGCAATTGCTGGCAGCAAAGGCAAGCTCATTGGCAAGGCAGTTTTGGGCTCTAGGGATGAAAGTAAGCTCATATTCCTCAAAGGTTTTGAGAAGGTCTAGGGAAGTATTTCTATATTCCCTTAACCTAGGGTTCTTGGTTGAATATTCTCCCTTAATTTGATTGATGATTAGTTCAGAATCTCCTTGGATCAAGATTTTCTTGGCTTTGAGATTTTTAAGTAAGTATAGACCAATAAGGAGAGCCTCATACTCTACAACATTATTGGTGCATTGAAAATATAACCTATAGGAATGGCCTTGATTTGTGTTGTGGATCCAAACACCAGCCCCTAATCCGGCCTTACCATAAGAACCATCAAAGCTCATATGCCAAAGGGTGTCAATTTTGGTTTTGTCAATGTTCTGTACTTTGGGGCTGCTAGAGTTTTGGGAGTCATATTCTTGATTAGAGAGCTGGTTTTATTGTTCTGGGGGACTTAGTTCTCTCTCATTGTCATTCACTTGTTCACTTATGTCATTTTCATTGTACAGGATGAAAGAGTCAAGGTCTGAGTAAATGGAATAAACTGGTGTGTTATTTGGCCTATCTATGTTACTCACCATGTATTTCATGTCAGATTCCTGGTACAATATTCTTGTTTGATTGATGACTAGGATGGTGGCATAGGTCATGTCCATTTGAAGGCTGCCCTGGAGTTTTCCCCCCCGTGATCTAGATAAAAGCATGCCATACTTTGGGGGGATGTCAGCCACAACTATATCCATGACTAGACTCTTAGCAAGGATTTGTGCCAAATTGACACACAGATCCTTAATTAGGCCTAGACATTTAACCCTACTGGAATCAAAAGAATACAAATATTTGTAGGGATTTGTGATTTCTAGGCCCAATCTTTCCATCACAACCTTTGGCATGAGATTGTGTGAGGCACCGGAGTCTAGCATAGCATTAGGCAGAATTTTGTCATGTATGTTTAGACTTACATAGAAAGGAGGGACTGCTCCTTCTTGATATCTTCCCTCTACCTCAGGACCAAACAACAATTTTGGTTTATCATCAGTTAAGCTTAAGGTATCAGTATCCTTACCTATGTTTAACACTTTGAAAATCTAGGATCTATATATCTCTTGGGTTACCAATTTAGTGAGGGGCATAGTGATCTTGATTTTGGCAATCTCCCCCTCAAAACTGAAAGGCTCAAGTGTCTTTATTGCATTTACATTAGTTTTATCAGCCATGAACTTTCCTATATTTTTAATTTGTTGATTCTGATTTCATGGTTTGGACAGTAAGGCTTTTTCAGGGCCACTATTTGAAGTAATAGGGAAGCTTGAATCATTACTACGCTGGCTAGTCTTTTGCTTGTTTAGTTCAGTCTTCTTAGCTGTAGTATTTGTGCTTTCTACTATTTTTTTAGGAATGTTTTCAGAGGTCTTTCTAACAACAGCGTTGGGCTGATTTGTTTTAGGAACATCTTGAATCTTTTTGCTCCTAAGGTTATACTGCCTATGGACTTCCATTATGGCATTCTCAAATCATAATCTATAGTCTTCGAAATCTTCAGATGATTTCTCATGTGGTTTTGAGGAAAACATCCTTTGTTCTTCTTCGGTAAGGAATGTGTTATCCTCATCATCCAAACCTATGACATTTACATGGTCTTCTTCCAACTGCTCAGACTCTCTTTCTTCTTCATCTACATAGTTGTCTTGGAAAGGGGGTCTGATTTGTTGATCACTCTCTCTTTTTCTAACTGGAGGAGGGTCTCTTCTAAAATTTTGATTTCTATTCCTATTTTGAAGATTGGGTTGATTTTCCCTAGGAGGTGTTATCTCATTCAAACTGAATTTTTCCATCATCCTCTCCATTGTCGTAAATATGGAGTCAATTTTTGTGTCGAAAGAGGAGGGTGTAGGTGTTGTGTCATCTCTATAAGTCACCCTTTTTTCTGATCTCACCCTAGCCCTTCTCTCCATCAAATTGGCCTCTACACTTACAACCCCCTTTTGCATATCTTCTAGAGTTAGGTAATCTCTCTCCCTTAGTTGATAAGCCATATAAGCATCAAAGCCTTCGGGATATTTCACCAAGCCCAAGCCTTGTGGAGGTTTTATGTTTGGTGGGAGAGCATTGTAAACACTGTTAAACCTAGTGGAGTAGTCATGAACACTTTCTCCCGGATTTCTCTTAAGATTTTTATACTTGGATAGAATTTGGAGGGGGTTCTTCTTGATTTCCCATTTTTTCACAAAGGTTTGGTATAGAGTAGGGAGATTAGGGATGCTGTTGGGAGGTAAGTCTTTAAACCATTTCTTGGGTTCTCCCCCTAGGCTCTAAGCAAAAATCCTCATTTTTATGGTTTCTTCTTCTATATCCATATTTTCAAAATCATCATTAATTCTATCTACATGTTTTTGAGCAGTAATTGATTCAGTGCCTAAGAAGTGAGGGATTTTGGACTGATAGTCATTTGGAAAAGGTAATAGTGGCTATTTCAGAGCCAGTGGAGCATACCAGGCTACCATGATGGGAGGGAAAGGAAACAGAGGTTGATTTACAAGGGGAATATTTGTGAGAGGTGGAGGAGGATGGAGTGAGGTGGTTTTCACACTGGTGGTATGGATGGGTGTAGCTGAAGTACTTGGACCGAAAGACTGATTCTGAGCAGATTTGAGATAAAATGGGCTAAAGTGATGTAGAAGCTAGAAATCAGGTGACGTTGAAGGAGAAGCTTCTCTATAGGAGCTTTGCTACAAATCCATGGGCTTAAAGTCAGCTTGGAGAACCCTTCTTTGTAACTTGGTCCTAAATAGGTTCTTGGTATGGTGCAAATCAAACTGAGGATCTTGTGAAATTGTAAGGTGTTCCAGTGCAGAACTTGCTCTATGGACGGTCCTAACAGTGGGTGATTTTCCAGCTTTAGGATTTTTCCAAAAATTATTTTCTGGGTTATCAACTACGGTAGGAGGATTTGGGTCCAGGTGTGATCTGGTATAGATCCTTCGTGAAGCCAGATCTCTTTATTCACACAAGGTATAACTAGGCCTTAAAAAAAAATTTGGACTAATTTGACAAAATCCTAGAATAACCTATGGGACTAGTGGGATGAGGAAGGCCTACTTGAGGCTAGTGGAGTCGCTAGGTGGATTTTTTTGAAATTTTGAAGATATGTATACAATGGTCCACCACCAAATTCTTGATAAAAAATCAATCTAGGTAGTACTTTTGGGTTTTTGGTTTCTTTATGTAGCCTTAAGGTTAATGAGTATCCCCTAACTAAGTCATTATATTGCTAGGATCATGAAGTAATTAGTTTCTACTCTAGCTATGGGTTGGTTTTTTAAGTCAGACTAGGGATGTATATGAGTCTATAAGAGTTTGTCAGGCTACTATGAACTCTGTCCCACCGTGATCACCACTATGTTGGTGTGAGTGGTGGGATAAATCCACAAGATAATACTCTTAAGGGTTTCTAAAATGTTTAGGGAACTCTAAGTTTTTTTCTTACTTAGGGTCCCAACGTGATCGCCACTATTTTAGCTCCCTGTAATTTGCTAGATTGGTTGAGATAAAATGATACAACATCAACCAAAGCTACGGAATCCAAGCTGGACCAGCTCTCAAGTTCATGAGAGACCTCCAATAGCAATTATAGCAAAGATATGTCTTGTTTACTGATTAGGGTTGATTTTAGGCTAGATGTTAAGTGCAAGGTATTTTGATTTTTTTTTTTTTGGGTATGATACTTTGATAGATTTTAGATGGGAAACATGGAATATTGTTAAGTCATTGGGCAATGGAGTCAAACAAGGTCATGAATGAGTTCATCAATGCTGTCAAGAGAATTTGCAGGGCAAGTTTACTTGGTTGGTGGATATTTTAAGGTTATGAAGGATTTATGAAATGGACATAAATATTGAGAACAAAAAACTAATAAAGGGATGAAACTGAATCCTTATATATACTTGTAAACTGAGGGAGTTATAAAATTGATCAGAACAATAAGAGAATCAAAGGCATAAGCAGAACCTAATCCATTTGATTTCAAACTGAAAACAGATAATTAACCAAGACAGACATTCAGATAAAAACTTAGAAAGGTAAGAAACTTATCCAACTTTCAGAGCTTTTATCATCTAGAGCAGAAAAACATTCAAGATACACAAGTAAATATAACCATAGAAGGAGAGAAAACTATCACATCCAAAGTTACAAATATAAGGTTTCCTTAAAACAATTTTAGCTAAGTAAAGGCAAACAACATGATTTTAAACAGACTTCTTTGACAAACCTAGACAAAGCTACTTTAAAGAGATGATTCCAAGAATATAATATTTCAGTGGCAACAATATGCACGGTTAACCATAAATTATAATTGATGCTAACTAATCTAAATTATTCAAAAAATGGACAAGCTAAGAACTTGTTAGAGAGAAAATAGATTATTTCTCTAATGTATCCTAGTAGAAGAAAACATTAAGGCAGTGAAGGAAAAACAAATTTAAGGTGCCATTAGAAAACATTTCTTAATCTAAATTCTTTGTCCTACTGCAACATATGAAGATGGAAAAGATAATGGAAAACTAGAAAACATAAACAAAATAAAACTTCACCATCAACCAAGCCTATGGATCCTGCAAGCAATCCTTCTCCATCAACAAGCAAATCAAATCATGCATGAGTTCCAAGACATCAATTCCTCGTCAAGAGGTTCAAAGGACTATGTATCATTCTAGCATTAGTCATCAAAATCCAACATTTACAATGAGTTCCGAATGCAGTATTTATGCTACAAATGAGGAGGTGAAGCTCTTCTAGGGTTCAAAATGTTATTAATTACAGAGTAAATGCATTCCTAGCCTTGAAAACCATGCAGGGCATAAGGTAAGAATATCTGCAGCTACTTCTCTGTTAAATAACTTTGTCTTAATTTCTCAGATAAATATAGGTGGAAAAGATTGACCTTAAGGCTTTATATTATCTTTACAATAACTGTTCTGACAGTTTAAAATATATTCTTTTGTGTAATAACTACTTGTTTTCCTTTACAGATAAAGGATGGCCAAAGGAGTCAGTTCAAATTTCTGATCGAATAACTGCTCTGTGTTGATGTGTTCGAGGCTACTTTAGCGTAATCTTTCCTTTAACTTTATCTTTTAAAATAGTATTTTTGGCCTAATTTTGTTTTAGGCCTTTATAGTCCTTTAGTCTTCAAACTACGTCTTTAACCTTAATCTGCATGGTTTAAGGCTTTTAATCTTCATGCTTTTGACTTAACCTTTATTATTCAATTTCTTTAATTTCTGAACTTTTGATCATCACTGCGCTTCCTTGTATACAAGTCTTTAGCGCGTTTGGAGGGTTTTCGTCCATCAGAAAATGATCATGATATATTGGCCATAAAATTGGATATTTACTCTATTTATCCCTTTTCTGCGCTTTCAGGCCTTTGAGGATTCTCACCTTCGGCTTCTATCACTATTCCTTGATTGTGGGATGGTTTTTATAAATAACCACCATGAAACTTGTAAATAAACATTAAAAACATTTATGAAAACCCGCATTTGGGTTTTAAACTGCTAACAGAGGCTAGGAGTGGTTATGGATTATTGCGGAGGGAGGGGAAATTGCAGGGAAGGAGATTCCATGGTTGAAACCATAAGAAACAGGGTTTAAACTTGGTTTATGGCACGAAAGTGGAAAGGCAGTTTTGCAGAAAACCGTAGGTGGTTTTCATGTGGCCAGAATGTTGTAAGCGGTAATGGGCTGATCGAACGTGATACGGGTATGGAGGTGATATGTAAACCTGGAAAAACCACCTATTTCAAGTTTAAAATGCACAGAAGGGGGGGGGGGGACGAGTTTGTGCGCGACAAAATCCTGGTCGTCCAGTCTGCAAGGAGACGTGCAAATCAACGGTCAGCACGTCGCGTGATACAACACCGAGGCATGAGGAGAGGATGGAGTGGGGCCAAGGCATGATTATTTCTGGGCCGTTGGATCTGGGAGGGCCAGATTAATGGTTGAGATTAACTGTGGGGGGATTGGGGGTATGGAAGGATCTTGTCAGCGAGGTGCCTCCGTAGTGAACCTGTGTCGTTGATCTAGGAGGAATGGACAATCCAGATTGAATCAGGAGATCAGAGATTTAAATATGGTGGATGAGGGTTGAAGGGTATGGCGAAGATGCGATGAGGCAAGGGCCATTATATCTTGAGGATCAATGGCAGAGATTAAGTCAGAGAATGGCAGGAAGAAGGGGCTTGGACAAGTAGAATGTGATAATGCAATGGCCGATTGAACATGGGTCGTCCGATCTAGGGGAGATTGATGGTGGATATTTCATTGGTGGAGGATGGAAGTGGGATTGGGAATAGCCGAAGTGTGATGCACCGATGGAGTGATGACTGTCTGATCTAAAACGAGATCAACGACAGAGATTTACTCGGGGTATCAGCCATCGGCAGAAAAAAGGAGTGCGGACGAGGAAAGGGCGATGCGCTGATGCGATGGAATGATGCGTAGACTGTTTGATTTGGGGAGAATGAACGGCCCAGATTGAATCGGGATTTTGCATCAGCGAGAAACATTTTTAAAGGAAAAAAGGTCGCGGGGACTAGCGAAAAGCCGAAATACCGATGGGCCGATGGGCCGACAGGCCTAGTGTTTGTTCATGGAGCGGGTCATATGATGAAAAATGGGGCTAACGCTAAGCCGAAAGGCACTTAAAGCCTTATGCTAAAATGAGTAGAAAAGGCCAAAAAATGAGGTTTTTTAACTTTTTTTATTGTTCCAATAAGGGGGAAAAGAGGTTTAAACCATTATAAACTAGTTTTAATGGTTTAAACGGGGTAAATGAAAGGGTTTAAAGGGATTTTTCAGAGAAAAATGATTAATTTGGATAAGTGAGAATGAGTGGGAAAAATGAATGAAACAGGCTTAGGAAACAGTCACTTTTGGTATCAGCAGGGAAACTTAGAAGCTTTGATTGAAGATTTTTAGTGGATTGGTAGACTTAGGATAAAGAACACAGTGGGATTTTATGAACTCGCAAATTTTTTTCATAAAAAATCGTTTCTTAAAAGCTTAAGAACCTTTTTAGCCATCATGAGATATAACAAAAATTATAGATGGCTAACAAAAACTAGGTTGGGTGCTTGGAATTTCTTCAATCAATCTAGCCCTCTTCTCAGCTCTCTATTCTTCATCTTCAGAATCAATAGCTTTCTCTTTGCTTATTTTGCTTAATTTTTCAGAAATGATCGGAGTATGAATCCTAGAACTAACAAATTATTCAAAACTTTTATTATCCAACTTCTCTATTTCAAGCCTACTGTCATGAATAAAAGCAGAATAACCATTTTCAACCCCTTTGTTAGAAATTAACTTGTGAGGATCATAGGCCCATTTCTCACCTAGTAAGAAGTGCATGCCTTCTAACATGATGTTAGCTTCATTTGATGCTTGCCTAATATTCACTATGAATGGTCCCATATCCATAGACAACTTATAAAAATGACCCTTCTTCATTGGAAAAAAATGTACTTGATCTACATTCAGACTCTCTCTAATAAAATCCAATGCAAACAACCTCATGGGGAAAAAAATTGGAAATATATAAGGTTCTATCCCAACTCCATATAATGTAATTTCTGAATGATCTTCATATACAGACCAATCCCAAAATTTACAATTAGTACTTAACTGAAGAAAATCCAGAGATTTTGGTAAGAAACATGGAGGAGGAACCCCATTCAAAACCTTATAAGAAATTGGCATAAAATAAGTAGCAAAATCAAACACCCCTCCCTCATCTGGTTCATTTCTTACTGTATCTGTTCAGAAAACTACTGACTACCTTTTCTTATTTGCATCGATAATGTTTAGCCCCAAATGTAAAAAATCTTCTACATTTTGATACAAGAATAGATAAGTGATAAGTGAAGGGAAATTGAAAGACCTGGTAAGGTCAAAGCTCATAAGATGAGTGTTAACAGTCTCCTTCTAGTGAGAGGGAATATCCAACACCACTTTAGGCTTCATCATCAAGGAAAATAACCCCAACAGTGACCCATCAATTTGAGCAATATCCTATTTTCCAAGTATGTTTGACAGAGATTGTAGTATTGGCCTGACTTCTACATAAAAAATATCCAATGGGAATTCTTTATCATCTGCTGAAAATCATTTTATAACCAACTTCAAAAAGAAGATGACCTGGGTAAACTCATGTTCTGCAATATTATCATATAATGTTGCCAATGATTCGTCAGTGAACTAGACATAAGAATCTGACTCAAGATAAAAAATGGCTTGATGAATTAACTAGGTTGTAACTGGAAGGACATTCTCCCCTAAAAAATTCATCACGAAACATTTGTCGGGATATAATGAAGACAATAACCAATGCACAAATTCGGGAAAAAGATGTGTTTTGGGGACACATGTTGACAAAACAACAGAATTGGCCATGGCTGAATAGATGGGGCAACTTTTATCATTCAGAAGAACTTCCTAGTAGAAGGGAAAATGGTCAACGGTGTAGGTAGTATCCTTAATGTCTTGCTCAATGTCCATGAGAGGGATATGGCTAGATGAGCCAGACAAAGAAAACTACCTATTCATGGAATAGTTAAGGGTGACGGACAGTTAAACGCAGAGATAATAAAATAAAGTGACTAGGATGACTTCGTGGACAACTCGGAATGGAAAATGATAGGAAAAGGAAGAACTTGAACCCTTATATAGATGGCACAGAGTTTCAAACATTAATTCTGAGTTAATGCTTGATCAGACAAGTAATGGCACCATGACATGATAGATGAGTTGTCTCCCAGCTGGATGCATAAGTCACTGCGGGGGTGCTCTGGAGTATAGAGCATCCATCGGGGTTCTGCCCCCACAGTCATTGTGAACTATCGATCTTGATCGGAAGGCGGTCAACGGAGTCAACTACGGAGGAACCTTCTATGCTAACCTATGGGCTATTTGTGTCCCCAGGTTTCCGTTGATCTTCATTTTTTCAAACTTATTTTAATCCCACCCTATGATTAGTGCGGGTGTTAATTGGAACACTCGATCCCACCTTCAAATGCTTTCCAAAAACATATTAATTGACCAATATACAAAAATGAAATGATTTTCTGGCATATGAAGGATTTACATTTTGTCATATTTTCTAAATATATGTTTTTTTGTATTTTTGAAAATATAATAAAGAAAAATGAAAATGAGCCACAACATCTGGCTCCACCTGGGGATAGTGTTTTTTTCCGCGAAACACTAATAACTGCAAATTAGTTACTTCACTTCAGGAATGGATTCAAATACCGCTTGGTGATTTATGAACAGTGAACATACTGGTATGTACAATGGTGAAATGCTAAACTTTTAACGCTAGAAATAATGTTTTTGATACTGCCCATTCATAGGCAGCTGTATTGATTCTCCATTTAGATCTTCCAAAATGAATGTGTTATTTGACCTTCCCATAGTAATTTTGTATGGACCATACTAGAGAGGATCAAACTTACCATGCTTCCCCTTCTCTTCTCTTCTGATGTCCCATCTTAGTACCAAATCTCTCGCTTGGAAGAGAATTTATTTTTCTTTTCTGTCAAAGATAGACTTCATCTTTTCTTGATAAGAAATCAAGTAATCTCTTACTTTGTTTATGTTTTCACTTGAACCAATTACTTTGTTCAATCTTCTCACTAGAGCATTAGGTTCTTCCTATGCTTCTTGAAGGAAAGAAATCACTGGTCTGGCCAACTGAGTAGTAAATAGTGCTTGAGTTCTGTTGTTCCTTAAGAAACAATTCCTTGCTGTGTACAGGAATCCGTGCTCAAGACATTAAAGATTATGTCACAAAGTGTATATCTGTCTCTGTTTTTTAAACCTTCAAATATTAATAATATATTTCCCAAATATCAAATCTTTATAAGTGATGCAATGCCATGTTCCCTTTATATTGAAGTGAGTGAACGGAAGACGAAGAAAGAAAGGATTTTAATTTGCCATGCTGCTTTAAACAGAAACTAACATTATAAAATCCTGAAGAAATGAGTAACAAATAGCTAAAGTAGAGGATCACCCATTAAGGATATTTAACTCTTAAATACATAAATATCAAGAGACCTGCTACTCAAATCACCCTGCTTTATTCACAGATATGGAAATGAAATGAAAACCAAGAAAACTCTTCAACATAGATAGAATAATAGAAACTTGCAGAACTTTTTCATTCATTCAATATTGTTCAGTACAAAATTAGCCTTCAAGGTCAAAAACTCAGAACCTTCTCCACTCTTTTCATTGTCTTTAAATACAAAATGATCAAAACGGTTTCAAGTAATGAAACCGATTCTAACTAATTCTAACTGCTTAACTGCTCATCTAATGGAGGTACATGCCTCGTAAAGTTCTATTACATTTACATGACTGCATTTAAAACATAATAAAATGTGACAATTTCTAATCTAAGGGAGCTGATGCTCCTGAAATAGTGGCTGACTCAATAACTATTTGTGGCTGAACGGCTACTTGTGGCTGTTTGGCTGGAAATCCCTTTTCTGTGTCAATAGAAAATTTCTTGCATTCTTTCCAGAGTTTATCCTGAGTTGTCGGAGCGTTCTTATAACGATGATATTCCAGTGTAAACGCAACAACCTGACTGTGAGTAAGATTACCTGTGAATGTTGTTTTCACCAACCATAGCAGAAGGAAATGCCTTTGTAGGAAAGTAAATACCGTTTCTCCCTTTAAAATATGAGTCTTCTCATGTCTGCCATCTGCTCTGCTTTTTGCAAATACAAACTGATCTTCATAGAGTTTCTAGGACATAATCTCTCCACTCTCCTTCCAGCATGAAGGCAAACCTGTTCTTGTCAACTTGTCAAAAAATATATCAAATTTCTTAATGATTTCTTTAATTCCCTGTAACCGCTTCTCTGAGGCCTTTAGAAGGTCGTTTTTGATAATCATTTTATTTACCTCCTCAGCATAGAAGTACCTATCTTGTATCCCTATATCTCTTAACTCTTCATCTGTCTTGGCATTAATAAAATTTATGAATTTTCTGGCCCAATTTGATCTTTTAATAGCATCCCGCTTCTCTGATAATAACTCCTTTTCATGCTCTTAGACAATGTTTTTCTCTCTGGAAATTATGTTCATGGAATCCCATTTTGACTGCATCTCTGAAATGATCTCGTTCCAGATAATATCCTTAGCTTTGATAAGGGAAATATTTCCCTTCAATTTCTCCTTGAGCTCTTTGATCTCATCCTCAGCTTTCTGTAGCTTCTGCTCGCTCTCCTGTGCTTTTCCTTCCCATCCTTGCGTCATCTTGATAACTGTGGACAATTCTGACTGGGCTTGTTTACAATCTCTTTCCGCCATCTTTAATTCTGTATTTAACTGAAAAACCTGGGCTTGAGGATCATCTCCACCTGCAGAAAAATCAAAAGTACAAGTATGGTTCTCGATTTGATTCTGTAAGGTTATAGCAGTCTGCTTTACCTTATTGAGTTCTTCGTCCTTCTTCATCAACTGCTATCGCAATTCCTCTTTTTCCTTTTCGACCTCTGCTACTTCGGCCGCCAATGAGTGCTCTGTAGTTGGCAATTTCAATTTTTTCCTTAATGAAGAGATTTCTGCTTCTGCACTTTTCATAAGTTTTTGAATTGTGGCTTTATCATTTGGATCCACGCCGATTTTCATAATAATCTTCTTCAGCTCTTCATTCTGAGTCGTTAATGCCCTTGCATTAGCCTTCTCCATTTTACATTGTGTAACGACCTTGGCAAGCATATTTTCAGTCTTGACTGCTGTAGCATTGGTCTTTCTCAAATCATTGACAATCATCTGACCTGTCTGCATGTGGAGATTCATTTTGTCCCACAAGGGGATCTTTTTAACATCCATGACTATATTCAATTCCTTAAAACTGCCTGAAGGTCCAAGGGACTTTCCTGTTGGATGCGACAGAGCCATCTTAAACTGATCTTTCTCCAGATCCATCACAGTCAATAATCTGGTTTGGTCAGCAGGTATATGGTGTTTTTCTTGTGCTTCTATATTGGCCTTTATTCTCTGGTTCTTTTCTTCAATTTGTGTGAACACTTGCTTCAAGGATGAAGCCTTTTCCAAATGAAGTTCCTGTCTACTAGGAGATGAGGGGCCAACTTGTTCTTCATTGACCTGGAGAGTAAAACCAGGTGAATTTGAAGAATGGTCTTCGGCTAGTTTGGTCCTTTTTTCCTCTCGGGGCTGCTCATCATCAATTTCAATAACCTCCTCTCTACCTCTTTTGCTCATTCTTTCTAAAATTGCAGGTGTTTGAATACTGGTCTTCGATGAACTTGGCCCTCCTGGATTAGCCAGTTTCTCTACATCAGGTTTACTTACATGAGTAAATGCAGCATACCCATTCTCAACCCTTTTCTGAGAAATTATCCCATGTGGATCCTCGGCCCATTTCTCTCCCAACAACAACTGCGTCCCTTCCAATAATTTTGATACCTCTTCAAAAGCTTGTCTTGTGTTAACAAAAAAAGGGCCTACACTCATAGGCAACTTGTACATTAATCCTTTCTTCATGGGCAGAAAATGAACTTGATCTACATTAAGACTTTGCCTTATAAATTCCAGGGAAAAAAGTCTCATGGGAACAAAGGTTGGGAGCCTGTAGGGCTCAATGCTAACTCCATACAGCCTTATCTCAGAGTAATCTTCAAAAACAAACCAGTCCTCAAATTTACAATTGGGTCCTAACTATAAGAACTCCTGAGCCTTTGGAAGAAAGCATGGAGGAAGAGTTCCATTCAGGATTTTATAAGCAGTAGTCATGAAATGGTCAGCAAATTCAAACAGCCCAGCTTCGTTCTCTTATTTTCTAACCATATCGGTCCAAAACAAAACTGACTGCTTATCTTTATTACTATCCATTATATTTAAGCCAACACTCATGAACTCTTCAACATTCTGATATAAAAATAAGTAGACTACCAATGATGGAAATCGGAAAAAACCTGTTAGAGGGAAGGCGATCAATTGGGAGTTTACTATTTCTTGCCAAAAAGACGGGATGTCTAGCACCACACCTGGCTTCATCATCAGAGTGAACATTCCCAAGACTGTTTTATCAATTTCGTGATCATCACCTCTTCCCAAAATTTCCATAATGCAACTAAGAACTGGCCTGTACTGAACATTAAACACCTCCAAACTGAACTTTCCTGCTTCAAATTGAGTTTTCTCTGGACTTGGTATCAAAAACGACATGCAGTGATTAAACTCTTCATTTGAAAGCTCTTCGAAATACTGATTCAACGAATCTTCGGAGAACTGCAATGGAGAATCATTCTCTGGAAAACATAATGCTTCACGCATTAATTGTGTCGAAACCTGCAGGATATTCTCCCCCTGGGAATTCATAACGAAACACTTGCCCGGGTACATGGACGAAACTAACCAAGAAATGAATTTGGGGAAAAAATGAGTTTTTGGAACACAGGCGGACAACACACCCGAAATTTTCATAGCAGAGAACACAGGGGACTTGTGAGTATTCAAGGTTACTTGGTAGTGCAAAAGAGGATGGTTGACGGACGACGCGGTATCGTGAACATCTTTCTCGCTATCTAGGAGGGGATTGAGACTTGACACACCAGACAATGATGTTCTCTTGGCCATGACTGACAGGAATTTGAAAACACTTCGCGAAGTAATGGATAATGCAAGGGTGGCAGAACGCGGTTGAACAGGGCGAACAGTCACAAATAAATCACAATGAGACGGAAAAACCCCTTTTATAGGCTACGGAAACCATAATAAATGCAAGAGTGACGTGGAAAAATAGTTAACAGTGAATGACAGCTTGTTTTCCACCTCGACAGATGACGTCATGCGGGGGTTCTGTGAGTACGACGGAGAAGTTCGATCCATACCCCCGTAATTAATTTGAACCGTTGATCACAACATTTCTAAGATCTGACCGGTCAACTGCGGGGGGTCGGGATTTGATAACCGACGGGCTAATTGACCCCCCGCAATAGCTTATCCATAAGCTTATTTGCATGATTGTGACTTCCGCTCCGGAAGCTGCTCGGGTCTTAACCTTGAAATATATATGTATCACCCTAAGGTTAACGACCGCTTCCTGTATATAAAATAAAATAGAAATACATTGCATTCTTCTCTTTTTAATGCTAAAGTATCCACAACTTCATACTATAGCACATTTTCAAATTTTTTATTTTTTTCTTTTAAAATTTCAAAATGAAATATAAAAAGGATATGTAGATAATGATCCACAACAAGTTCCATAAATCAATTCATAGGGACACTTACTAGTAGATCTCCTGGTAGTGATCTCATTGGGGATGATATGCTATGGAATGTGATAAAATTACATTATATTTTTTATGGAAATTAATGAATTAAATAGAGTTGAATACCTGAGCATTGTCAGTCACAATTTTTACTAGACATCCGAATCTGCTGAAATTGTTCTCCTCCAAAAACTTCATCACTACTTGGTCGTTTGCCTTTTCAACCCATTTTGTGAAATAATCAGTGGCAGTTAGAATCCACTTGAACTTTCCACGTTATGGTGGATTGATTTCTCCAATAAAATCCAATCACCATTGCCTGAAATGTTCTTCAATGAATATTGGAATGAGAGGTAATGGAGCAAGTCTTTTATTTTCAGCAAACAACTCACATTTCTGACAACTTCTAACCAATTTATACGCATCTGTAGACATGGTTGGCAAATAGAAACCTGACTTGAGAATATTATGAGCAGTGACCTTCCAGCTATAATGACTTCCACACAGACTTTCATGATATTCCTTGATGAATTCGATAGATTTACCTTCTGTTAAACATAACAACAAAATACCAACAGGATACTTTCAGTACAACTTGGCTTCTACTATAACATATGGCTGATATTTCAGCTTGAGACCTCTATATTTTGTTCTATTAAGAAGTGGGAGAAGAAAAGAAACACAGGTAATGTACAATATCTTTATACCAATCTGAGAACAAAAAATTGTATTGAATACTTGTTTTGGACTTATTTTGATCTTCTTTATGGACAACTCCATCCACTAGTGCCAAAATATTAATCCCCAAGGCTTGAAAATTTGTTTCTGTAAACAAATTTGCTAAACCGTGCCCCTTGACCAACTTGGTGGGTTTAATTTCCAAATCTTACTCCTGGATTTTCACTATCCATTTCCCTCTTTTTCCTTCAACATCACTTTGAACCAGCACGTCTTTTACAACAAAATTAGGGACATAAGAATTTTTTTGGGATTGTAACACATAGGTCCTGAACGCTTTCAGTGCTTTGACAAAAGCATACACTTGTTTCTCCATGATATTGTATTTGAGCTCAGCATCTCTCAGAAGTTTACTAAAAAATGCCACTGGCTTCTCCTTACTATCTTCATTTTTCTGCAACAATACAACAACAATAGTAGTGGGAGATGCAAATTAATCTGGACTAATCAAAACTAGAGCTTCCTGTAGTGCCTCCTTTATTATAGAAGATGATTTTCTTGCTTCTTTATCCCACCTCACTTCTACATTTTTCTTCAGCATGTGTGTTATATTTCTTACAATCCCAACATAATTTGGTACAAACCTCCTCAGAAAGTTTATTTTTCCCAAGAACCTTTGAATGTATTTTTTGCTTCTGGATAGAGGGATTGTTTGTATTTCTTCCAGCCTTGCTAGATCAATTTTCACGTCTTTTTTTGAAACTATGTCTCCCAACAACTTACCTTCTCCTAAGGAAAATAAATATTTCTTGGGATTTAGTGACAGACCAAAATTTCTGCATTTTTGAAAGGTTTTTGTAAATGTTCTAGGTGTTCATCATCTAATCCTAAGAAAATAGTTACATCATCCAGATATATAACTATAAAATTGTCACCAACAAACGCTATGTCCATGGCCCTCTGAAATGTTGCACCTACATTCATAAGGCAAAATGGCATCCTTGCATACATGAAGGTGACCCAGGGCATTGTGAAAGCAGTCTTCTTCTGATCTTCTTTTTCCACTGCCACCTGATTATACCTAGAGAATCCATTAACCATAGACAACCTGTAAGCTCTTTTCACCTTCTGTAAGACATAGTCAATTTTCGGCAAAGGATAATTACCTTTTAGAGATGCTCTGTTCAAATTCCTAAAATATACATATAACCTTATCTCTCCATTCTTCTTCCTCACAGGAACTATATTAGCAACCCAATCTGAATATCTGAGAGGGACTATAATTTTTTCTTGCAACAATTTCTTCACTTCTTTTTCAATTGGAGCTAGCAACAATGAATTAATATGTTTGAGCTTTTTTTTGTGTGGTTTGATTCCATATTTCAATTGAATCTTATGCTGAATTATATTTTTGTCATATGTTTTCAGGTCCCCATATGACCAAGAAAACACATCCATATACTAGTTAAAGAAATCAATGCACCTTTCTTTATAATTTTTAGGAACACCTTTGAATAGCTTCACCATCTTTGGCTCTTGGTGGGTTCTAAAATTACAATCTTCCATCTCTCCCTCTTTATTTCTTTGAATCGATGACAACATCATTAGAATAAAATAATATTTCAAGGGGAACCAATCCCTTAGGAAGGACATTATCTTTTAATTGGATAATTTTCTGCTCACCTATTGACTGGTTCATATTTATTATTTCTCCTTTCTGCTCTGTCTATTCTTCTTCTCGATCTATCTCAGCATCTTCAAAATTTTCAATCATTGTCAAGAAATGATTATCTTCTCATCATATTCAAACACCTGCCAATGTTTCACATTGTCAAGAATAGAGGGCTTGTGTCTAATTTCAATCTCATACTTCAATCTTTGATTAATAAGTGGCATGAATGTGCTAGCTTTAGCTGCTAATGAATCAGCCAACCTTCTCTCTTACCTCAAAATAATCTGTAGATTGAAGGCTTCAGAATAATTCTCAACCAAATCCCAAACTTCATTCGTATGGGATCTCAACCTTGGATGCTTGGTTTGAAAATGATTTTTAATCTTCCTTATAATTAATTCATAATCGCCAAAAATGGAAATACATTGAATTCCCATTTGTTTAGAAGTTTGAAGACTCAATATCAAAGCCTCATACTCAACTACATTATTTGGTGAATCAAATTCTAACTTAAAAGAAAAAGGCATAAGATTAACTTCTAGAGATATCAATAAGAATCCATCTCCGGTGCCATCCTTTCAGTAGGCACCATCAAAATAGCATTTCCAAATATTTTTTGAATACCTCTCATTATGTACAATTGCTGAAGAGAGCTACTTCTTTGTGTCTTTAGAAAATTCTTCATCTTCATGCAGTATAAAACAAGAAAGATATTCTTTTTCCTGACTATAAATGGGAGAATTACCTGCATCTTTCTTTGTGGTAGTTTTCACAAATCTTGTTTCTCTGTACAATCTCCTTTCTTCTCCATTGAAAATATGAATGATAGCATAAGTGAAGTCTTCCAAATTTGGCTGGAATATCAGCAACCACTACATCCATCATACTTCTTGCTGGAATTTGTGCCAAAGATACTACCATGTCTTTGATTAGCCCAACACATTTCACTCTCTTAGAATCAAATGAGTACAGGTCCCTGTATGGTTTAGTAATCTGTCAATTAAACTCTTTCATAATAGACAATGGCATAAGATTGTGAGAAGCACCTAAATCCAACATGAAGTTATGGAGAACAAAGTCATGAAGAAGCAATGAAATGTAAAATGGAGGAACATAAGTGTTATCACAAAATCAGATCTGATAGGCTGCTCATCAAATCAATCTTGTGCAACTATTTCAAACCAACCTTTTGATTGAGGTTTGGCCTCCTCAACCTAAGAGGGCTCTCTCAAGGGTTACTGATTTTAAATAAAAATATACATGGCTAACTCTATGTGGGGTAATAAGCGTATAAATGATATAAATTGGTTGTAAATCACATTAGAAAGTGAATATTGGGCTTATGGAGTCAAAATAGTTTAAGTAAAACCAATCAATCTACTTAGCATGGAAGTTGAGGCATACTAGAGTTTATTCAAGAGATACAAATGTGATACAGTAGAAAACACAGTCAGTTTTCCTATATAGGAAGTCAGAGCATCAAGGATGAATTCTGAGTAAACATAAGCAAACACCACTGCAATAGGATAGTGAAAAGATGCAATTACAACAAGAACACACTAGAACTCTGTATGAATCTCAAGTTGGCTAAGTAAAATTCTCTGTATTAAGCTGAAAAAAAAACACTTACAATAAACACAGTCTTTTGCTAAAAATTTCCAACCCTTAGCATATTCAACTTCTTGATCTTTTATAGATCATTTACAACATAAGATAACATTATCCTGAGCAAGATACATCGAACTCTTGACACAGCTACAAATCTAATAAACAATCCTATTACAAATAGGATTCAAACTCCTTATCTATACTCATAACAACCTTATCTAAACTATATTACATCATTTTCCAAGTTTATTCAGATAAGGTCGAATCCAGATGATAAGATTCAACACTTTATGACCACAATGTTGATCTCCATTAAACTAGGAAATTGTCCCCTGTTTTCTAGGCATAGGGTTATTTGTATTCTTGAGACACTTTGACCATCATGAATCCATCACTTCGAGTTTTTTTGATGTTAAGAACTGAAGTAATACCTATCCAAAAACCTCACTAAGTCTCAGTTGTCCAAAACTATCACCACACTGTTCAAATTAGTTGACATAGGCCTGTGCTACGAAAATAACATAGTTTCGTAGCGCTTTTCGTAGCGCAGCTCTTTTACTTTTTTTCCTTCAAAATTCTAATTTATTTCTTCTAGAATTATCTTCATCATCATTAAACACAACTCCCCTAGCAATTTCAAGTCATAATCCACATTTTTTCCTTCATAAATTTAAGAGAAAGGGTGGAAAAGGTTGTTACAGCAGTTTTGTAGTGCTTTTCACTCTTTTTACACGATTGGCACTACGAAGCTGCTGAGTGAGCAATTTTTTCCAAAATTTTCAAAAATGGAAATTTGCAAATGTGCCCAAACTTAAAACCAGCCTGATTCCAATATTTTAAACAAAAATATCAAGTTAAAAATACCTTCATAACAAACTTCATGAGGTTCCTTCTTCATTTTCACCTAATTTAGATTTTGACCTTTAATGATTTGTCATTTTACACCTTTGTTATTTAACTCATCCTGAGTCAACTTCGAGTGTTTTTCCAAGTTCTCCACTTGATCTCTAAGTCTTCTGTTTCTGGCTCTCAAGTGAGTATTAATTACTCTGACAAATTTAGCTTCTTCGATGGCTGGAACTTTCCATGTGAAAAAATATTCTTCACTGCTTGGGGTTTCAGAAATAGAGCCAGTTTAACCCTCCCACAATGCCTTCACTCTTTTGAATTCCTCTTTTTCAATACTATGCTTCCTAGCCATTTTTCTCATCATAGCGATTTCTTGGTTTGCTAACCTTAATTTCTCTTCAAGATGTTGACACTCTACCATTTCTTCTTTTCCCTTCATTGTTATGTTGGCCGCATGCTCTACTATTGGTGATGAGAGGTCAACCACTTCTTCAAGGCCTTTTTTTGTTTCAATAGTTTCTTGGACCTCTTTACTGCCTTCCTTGAGTTTCTTAGAATGCCTAGTTAAATGTTTCCTTTCTTGAAAGATAAAGGCTACATTTTCACCCTCAAACTCAAGCTTCTTTGCATATTTAACCTTTTTCTATTTGCGTTCATCTACTCCAATGAAATCAGCTTGTACAATGGGTGTCTCCTCTATATCAATTGCATTAAGGATGTCATCTAGGTTTCCTTTCATTACTGGGTTTTCTTCTGAAACTGAAACATTTGTCTTTCCCTTTGATGCCACAACTTGGCTTCTTGCTACTCTTTGGACTTCCTGCTTGCTGATGTCTTTTTTCTATTTTGTCTCTTTAACAGTCTTTGACATCTGTTTTGCAGGTGATGGAGTTGGTGTAATGAGCACTCGTGTCTACTCTGTCCTTTTCTCAACCTGTTTCCTTGGTTTTAGTTTTACAAATCACTTTGGATTTGCAACCACAGGCTGACTAGACTTAGCTACTAGTGGTGAAGGAGTACCTTTAGTTTTAGGGTTTCTAGTTGGGGTTAGGGTTTCCAGATCAAAACCATTCATAAACAAAAATGGAGACCAATCCCTGCTTATTTTCTGAATCTTATTCAAAACCAATAACTTCATCAAACCATGATGAAACAAAGATGTTTCACAACCATCAGATTTGGCTTGTACTTTGTTAGCCATTTTGGCAAAGACTCCTATGCAATTAAAAGGGCAATTGAGTGAGATCTTACCAGTGAAATGCATAAGTAGCTTGAAATGATATGTGTAGACCTTATGGTATCTGCCTTCACATGTAAAGTATCTTTTAATGTTGAACAACAACTTAGCATAGGTGTCTTTGATGCAGCTTCTAGGTATTGCATTATTTAGGTCCATATCTACATACTCGGGTTTCATGAATTCCTTGCATGGTTCCATATAAAATTTAAAACCTTTAAACCAATTTTCATGCCCCCTTGGTATTTCTTTCATAGAAGCAATAATATCAGGTGTGATTGACACATTTAACATCCCTACTTTGGTATTTGTTCCATTGAAGTGCAAGGCAAATTCTTTAGACACTTGTCTGTGGCAACCCTGCAGCTTTTCAAAAAATCAGAGACAACATGCTTCGCTAAAAGCCTCCATCATCGTTTGGTCTTCAATTACGGCCTTCATATTTTCAGGCTCATATCTTAAGCAATGTCCACCTCTGTGGAATTTCTTTTCCTCTACCATGATTTTTAGAAAAACCTGTCAACTTAACTTGAATATATGAAACAACCTCACTTGATTAGGATAAAAACAACCTCGCTTGAGTATATGAATCAACGTCGCTTAATTAGGATAAATAAACTCGCTTGAGTGTAGGATAAACAACCTCAGGTTTACCTTGATTACTTCAGAACTCAGACACTCATATGGAGGCAATTGAAACAGGAATGACCAATTTAGGCAAGATTTTTTGAATTTGAAATGTCATCTCATATCTGAATGATGCCTCATTCATACACTATCATGACAATGATGACTGTAGGATAGGTAAGTACATTGAATCTCATCACTAACTGACTCATCATACCACTAACATATCATTTCCCAACTAATTCTGACAAGTTTTAGCTCAATTGACAAGATGGTTAAGAAACTGCGCTTTCATAATGCCCACAGTGTATTTTTCCTAGTTTGTGCTACGAAAATATTAGCGCTTTCATAGTGCAAATCAACTTTTTTGAACTAACGATGCTACGAAAATGTGGATTCTTGGCTAGTCACACAGTTTTGAACTGAGACCTTATGGAATGATTTCTAAATGAAACTATGAGTATTTGACCATGAATGGAGCTTTTAAAGACTTTATTTGAATTCAATGATGACCTATATACTTATATAAAATCTAACCTACCCTTAACCAAATCCTAAAATGACCATTAAACCCATTTAGAGACCATGATAAAAAATAGAGTTGACACAATGATGTTTATAAAAATTTTAGGTGATAACAAGAAGAATCTACCTCTTCTACGTGAGGACCAAAGGTGACTACTAGTTTTTTTCTTATAAATTCATAGTATCACCTATGTATTCAATCTGTGAGAGATTAATGAATTCTGCAATTTTTTTTTTGTAACCTGGTGTCTTAGCTAATTCAAGGAGAGGTACCTGAATGTTGACCTTCTTCAACTCCTTTGATAGACTGAAAACTTGAATTTGCTGACATTATTCTCAGGTTCTTCTTCATTTCTTCTAGGATTTGAAATTTGTTTAGCCACATGAACGACCTTCTCCAAAATATTAGTATCAACAAACTTGCATTGGGAAGATTCATCCTGTTGCACTTATGTCCTATCTACTTGATTTACAAGCTATTTCCCTATATCTGCTTGTTTTACTGAGTTCTTTTGTTGTGGAGTCGCAATTGGAGAAGGAACATAATATTTTTGTTCACCTTCATCATCCTACACCCGTGATTTCTTTATAGATATTAAATCATACTTCTAATGCAATTGATCTTTCATGAAATCTGTAAATTTCCTACAATACTCATCCATCTCATCTTGATCAAAAGACACTTCATATTCAGCATTTCCCCCCACACATTCTTCCTCTTCTTCATCTTCTCTCATGTATATAGAAGATATTTGATATTTGGATCTTTTTTAATCATCCTCTTCTAACTGTGCAGGACTAAATTCTATGTATAACGGTGCTTGAACTTGGTCTTGATCTCTTCTCTCCCTATGCAAAATTTGCAGGGGTTGTTTTTTGAATTGAGGATTAAATCCTCCTCTATTTTTTTGTGTTGTTCTTTGGGAGTTTTTAATTTCTAATTCCATCTTCACTAGCTTGTTTGAAAAAAATTTAATCACCTTTTTCATATCATCAATTCTTTGGTCTTGTGGTGATTCTTCTTTTTCTTTTCCCTTCTCTTGAACTCACTACTTTTTTTAATTTTTCCAGCTACAATTATATTAGCCTCAATCTCCAATGCATCACTCTGTATTTGTTCAAGAGTAGGGGCTCTCCTCTCTCTTAGTGTAAAACCAAAATCAGCTTCAAAAGCCCTAGCAAAAACTACCTTTGCTCCAACATGAGGGGGCTTCATCTCTATAGGTAAACTATTGTACAATTTGTTGAATCTCTTAGAAAACTCATAAATGTTTTCATGAGGCTTTCTTTTGATTGCATTAAACTCTACCAATGAATAACCATGATCTCTCTTTTCTCCCCATCTCTGAGTGAATTTATTTTTTAACTCATCCCAGTTATTAATTGAACCATTTGGTAAAGCTTTGAACCATTTTATATCCTCTCCATTTAGAGACTGCACAAAAAGTATCATTACAACATCAAGGTGTTTTACATTTAAATTCTTAGCAAAAGTGAAAAACAAGGGTAAATGTTGTTCTGCAGTTACTTCATCTTCTCCAGTGAAAGGAAGAAGTAATTTGAGTTATTCTTGAGGCAGGGCACTCATTGGTCGCAGATGATTTAGTGGTGCATATCTATTCATTAAGAAAGATGGTGCTGCCATATTTACACCTTGATTAACTACTCCTTGGGTGTATGAGGTTGATGAACTTGTTGTGAAAGTGAATGAAGGTGGTGAAAAGACTGATATGGGAGTGGATTCATGAACAACAGAAGAAGAAACCACAACTATATTTGGTTGAGCTTGTGTAAAGGTAAAAGAAACAGACTTGAAAGACTGTTCTTCCTACTTGTGTTCTTGAAAATGAATGGGTGTGAAAGGTGAATCTTGTTCCAAGAAAGAGAGTGCCTTGGTAATATCTTCAAACAAAATTTTATGAGAATTGCTGCCAGGAGCAGACAACGTAGGATCAGGTGTTGAAGTGGGTTTTGGTTTATGAGCCTTAAGAAACCAATTTTTTTGGATCTGAAAAAGTAGTAACTTTCTGCTGCAAGGTATTTGACCTCGTGTGAGGCCTTTTGAAAGCCATAATTCTGAGAAGAAAAAACACAGCCGAATATTTCCTTCTCACTGAACAACCAGAGGAAATAGAAAGAAAACACAGGGAAAATGAACTTTTCTTCTTCGTTCCCTGGCAGTGGTGCCAAAAAATGTTGTATCTCAAGAAACAATCCCTTGGCTGTGGTAAGGAATCACTACTTAAGACATTTTATAAATGTATGTCACAAATTTATAATATCAGATGGTCTTTGTTTAACACCTTTGGAAATTAATTATTTAATACCCTCAATAACTTGATATAATGAAAGCCTTCATAATGCCATTAACTGCTGATATTGAATGAAATGAAATGAAGAACTGGAAGGGAAACTCAAAATCATACACTGAGAAATAGAATCTATCTCTTTAAATCTGATGCAGGGGCATTAGGCTCAAGAAATACTTTGTATTTTTATAAGACATAGGGGGGTATTATGTTTCTAAATTATCATGTAACTATTAGTGTTTTGAATAAAATAGTGAGGAATTGTAAATGTTCTCTAACCATTAGAGAACATGAGAGGAAGCTGAATAGTTAGGAATATGAAGAAACAACGGAGGGTTAAAAGTAAATTTAGGATCAGTTTCAGTAATTTTAGGAGTTGAGTCTAAATTTAGGACTTTGGAGAATTCCAAGAGTTTGTTGAGCTATTAGAGGAGCTGAATCGATTCATTATTTTCTTGTATAAATGTAATTCTAAAAGGCATTAAGCAAGAGGGCTAGAGATAACTGTCTAGAGACAGAGTAGTGAGGAATAAGGGCCATCAAATTGAAGATCAGGCCTGGAAGGAATTTTCATGTAAATATTGTTTTTAAATATAGAGGTTTTATTTCTGAATTATAGAGGTTGTAGATGAATTGATTTCGAGAATCTGAACCCTAAGTGATTTGTATCTGTTTGAATTTTGTGTGACTAGTAATTTAGTACCGATTTCAAGGTAGATCGATGTTATTTAATGAAAGTTCCATATATTTTTATTGGGGTATAAAGCGCCTGAATATATTGTGAAAACGAAATGTTGGAGAGGTTCTATTTATGCATTTTTACAGTATAATAATATGAGGAGTGGTTCTACATATATGTGACTTGTAGCTGTTCGTTTAGGGTTTTATTGGATAAAAACCACAGAAGCTTAGAATTAGAAGTCCATTCCTGTGTTGATGAATGAATAGGGGGGTTTTTATGCATGTTCGAACATTAAAATGTATCACGGTGGAGGATCAAGCAAAGGCGCATTACCATTGAAATACCGTAGCGAAGAATTGAAGACAGAATACGCACAGCAAAAACGCTGTGAAAAGGAGAAGTGACCGGTCAAAGCAATGACACGGTGGAACTGTAGTCACAATGCAATGAACCAAGAGATGACATTAGATATAAGCCAATAGTGTGGTGGATTTGGTTGATAGAATCGAACCGATTGAATAGTCGAAGAAAGATCAACGAATGCAGAATTAAGAAATGAAGTGGAACCATGAAGATAAGGAGCGGAACCTTAATTGATGGTACAAAGAGTAGTTTTGCAAACGCATAAGTGGGTTTTGCATTATTTTTAAGTGGTAAGCGGAATCAAGAAAAAAAGTGCAATAGTGTTCTTTGGTCAACACGTGGCAATCGGCGGTTTTTGAAAACCACGAGTTTCACATTTTTTTGGAGAGTTAAGTCGTGAGGCTTAAAAAAATGTGATATCTGTCTGATGGTATCCATCAAAGGATTGACAACATTCACATCGTGAAGATGCGTGTAGGTTAATGAGGTAGGTTGCTATGGGCCCGAACATTGTAAATGTTAGTACTCGAGTTTCAATTCCAAGTTCAAGGGTTTTATAGAATGTTTCTTGGCATCCGAATATGAGTTGAATTGATATGGTTGAAATAAACATTATGTTAATGCTTTGAGTGAAGCCAAGGTCACACTTTTGAGTCAAATGAATTATTCATATAGTTAGAATATATGCGATGGGTTGGTAAAGCTATGGACAACCATAAGTGTAAGTATGGGTCAAACCCTTGATACAATACGAATGGTGCTTCGTATATTTATAAAACGGTTTTTACAATATGGTTGTAGCCAATATTTGTGAAGTAACTCTACATCTGAAGTTTGGGTGTATTGTATGGTTTCATAACCATAGGCTTAATAAGAGATGAGCTTCCACATAGTGTTAGTGTTTGCCCAGATTTAAAATTATTGTGCTAACTGGAAATGCAGTTTTATATATGCAATAGAATTGGAGATTGTGGGTATGTTGGCTATCAAGTGGTATCAGAGCAGGAAAGGCTCTGTTTGAAGTGAAGGATTTTTTTTGTAATTAAATTTGAATGAATGCATGTGATGAGAGGATGAAAGAAGATCAGATTCTAAGATCCGATATGCAAAGGCACACAGAGTTGCAGTGAACAGAGATTTTCCAAACTGGATGAGTGAAGAACAAGATCATTCAGGGACCTTGCAGGTAAATAATTTTAAATCTGAATTGAAATTTTTGACTGCAGAATTGTGGTTACAGAAATTGAAGACAGAGTTTTGATGGTGATGACAGTGAACCTGATAGTCAACTAAAGGTTGGATAGAGAGAAAAATTGCAGTGTTCTCAAGAGAAGGTGAGTTGATGAGTAGTGGTTAACTCTAGTTTGAAGAATTATTTGCAAGATTCAGATTGCAGGCAATTGAAGAAATTTCAACAAAGCAGATCACAGCTTTGAGAGCAGTGATGAAAGAGTCCAGTAGAATATTTCTAAAGTGAAAAAGAAAGTGTGGCAGAACCTTGAGAATTCCCAAAAGAGGTTGGTTGAAAAGAGAACAGATGTTTTCTTGAGAGGTTGCAGGGGAGTGAAGCCTAAAGGAGTAGAGGAATGCTTAGAAGGTTCCTGAAGATAGAGAAACTGTACTTTCCAAAAGACCAAATCCAGGGAGAGGATTGGTGAGGTAAGTTGTGAAAAGGAGGACTTGTTGCTGCAAAGGTTTCAATGTAGCCCGTGATGAATAAGTGAAGACTCATGAAGGAGAAGATGGCTACTGATAGTCGTAGCAGAGGTGACAGGGGTTTTGAGAGAGGCCACAACATAAAAGAGAAAGAAGATGCCAGGACAAATGGCATAAGGAAGAAATTTACTGATGAAGAATATTGGAAAGAGGTAGCTGAGATTAGAGAGAAATTTAACAAACTGAAGATGATGATAAAGGAAAGCTAGAGAGTTGGTTGGCTCATGAAGAAGAAAGTAAAGTGGCATAGGCTACAGATGAAGAAAGGTCAGATGATACACGCTCAGCAGAAAGAGAGATTACTCAGGATGATTGAGTATTTGGAGAAGGACTTGAAGATTGAAACTTCAAGTGAGGCCAAGGGGTCAAATGACTTCACATCTAATGACTTTTGTATGTTTGTAGAAAAGCTGAGAAAGCTTGAACAGAGGAGTGGTGTATAGTTGGAATGTGTAGAACCCAGAGCAGTTGAGTTGAAAAAGGAAGTTTTTGTTTGTGAAACAGAACAGAGTACAGACGAAGAATGGAGATCTGTAAAAGGTCTTGTGAACCATGATGAAGACTTAAGGTAGCAAGAAGTTTGTCTTGCTGAAGAGAAAATCATTGATGATTTCCTGAGTTATTGGACAAGTCCAGATCAGCTGGATGATGTGAAGCCTTGTATTTTTTAATCTGAAAATTGTGAGGTGATTACAGGTTCTACAGAGAAAGAGGATCAGTCTGAGGCACTGATAAATGAAGCAACCAAGATTGAAAAGTCTTGTGGTTTTAAAGCTAAAGAGTTGTGTATGTTTGCAGGCACATCATAGGGAGATGAACAAGCTTTAGAGTTTGTTGAGGAGGAGAAATTGAATCTGAAATCTATTCAGATCAATGTTGAGATAGCAAGATCTCAGGAAGACATGAAGACAGAGGAGTCTAATGATAATATTCAGCAAAATATTGAGGAAGAGAGAGAAGGACCAGCTGATGATTAGTCAAGAGAAAGAAAAGGGATAAAAGGTTGTGTCAAGTTCCCAAAGTCTACTCCAAATGAAGTTGTTGAATTTTATAGAAGGTTGGATCTTCAAAGAAGAGAATCGGAGAACCACAGGACCTATGTACAAGATAAATTGCTGGAGAATCAATGCAGGAGAGTTTCCATGAATAATGTTCATGAAGTAGATGATGGAAAGAATGAGAGACAAACTGAAATTATGATGAAGAATGCAAATCAACATATTGATGTGCTGACAGAGGAATTGGAAGGAAACTCAGAGCAACATATTGATGTGTTGTCAGAGGAGAAGGACAGTGAATAATTTCTGAGTCTTGAAAGAGACTTATAACTTCAGAGAGAAGAATTGGTAACTGGATCATCAATTGAGACCATTGGGTCTTGTGATTTCGAAATTGACAATTTGATTATGCTTACAGGTATTGCAGGAGACAGTCCATATCTTGGGATTGTCTTGAAGGAAGGTGAAACAATCATGTAGAAACTTGTTACTATTGGTGAAAAGGAAGAATTGGCTTGCCTGAAGGGCCAAGAATAGACTGTGGGGCAGATGTTCAAAACTAACACAGTGATGAAGAATCAGAATTCTATTCTGATAGAAGATGAAAACGCAGAGCTTGAAGATATTGATTTTATTGCCAGAATCAACCAAGAAGGTGAAGAACAATTACTGAAGATTGTCCAAGAAGAAGAAGAAGAAGATGCTGAATTTAAATTGCAGCATATTGAGGATGTGAAACAAGTACAAAAGAGATGGCTGAAATGTTTGCTGGAAACAATTATACAAGAGGAAGGAATTGTAGACACTAAAGTAAAATTGCCTAAAGCTATGAAAGAAATAGGAGCAGATACTAGTTTGCAGAATTTAATTATGCTTACTAGTATACAAAGAGAAATGAAGGATTATGTTACTGCAGTTAGAGAATTGAAAGATAATTTAATTTTTAAAATTGAATTTGCAGGTGATGAGCAAAAGGATGTTGCAGAGGGAGATATCTTAAGAGATATTCAGGAAGTTTGGGAGGTAGCCACAGAGGCAACAACATGTGGGGTAACATCTGCAGAAGTAAAAATAATTACAACAACAATTGAGGAGATACCCACAAGGGTAGAAACAAAGTTCTTGAAGGCACTAACAACAGCAGTATTGGCAGCAACAGAAATTGGACACAGCAGCAGTGGGCAAAGTATTTTCCAGCCAGAAGATAGGCTAGACATAGAAGTTGAAAACATCAGAGAACTAATGATGAAGGTGTCTCAGAAGCAGTAGACAGTAGTAAGAAAGCAGAGGAATTTTAACAAAGGAAAGACAAAAGTAGATTGTGAAAGTATAGCTAGAGGAAATTTGCAGAACAAGATATGGAGACCTGGAGAAGTGCAGTAGGAGAATAATGCAGTTGTTGGACAACAGCAAAACAAAGTATGGGATCCAGGGGGAAATACATCAAAACCACATGATCAGAAGATCATGATTCATTTTAACCTTGGGAGTCTGATGTAGGGGCATTAGGCTCAAGAAATACTTTGTATTTTTATAAGACATAGGAGGGTCTTATGTTTCTAAATTCTCATGTAACTATTAGTGTTTTGAATAAAATAGTGAGGAATTGTAAATTTTCTCTAACCATTAGAGAACATGAGAGGAAGGTGAATAGTTAGGAATATGAAGAGACAACAGAGGATTAAGAGTAAATTTAGGACTAGTTTCAGTAATTTTAGGAGTTGAGTCTAAATTTAGGACTTTGGAGAATTCCAAGAGTTTTTTGAGCTGTTAGAGGAGCTGAATCGATTCATTATTTTCTTGTATAAATGTAAGTCTAAAAGGCATTAAGAAAGAGGGCGAGAGATAATTGTCCAGAGACAGAGTAGTGAGGTAGAAGGGCCATCGAATTGAAGATCAGGCCTGGAAGGAATTTTCATGTAAATACTATTTTTAAATACAGAGGTTTTATTTCTGAATTATAAAGGTTGCAGATGAATTGATTTCGAGAATCTGAACCCTGAATGATTTGTATCTGTTTGAATTTTGTGTGACTGGTAGTTTAGTACCGATTTCAAGGTAGATCGATGCTATTTAATGAAAGTTCCATAGATTTTGATTGGGGTATAAAGTCCCTGAATATATTGTGAAAATGAAATGTTAGAGAGGTTTTATTTATGCATTTTTAAAGTATAATAATATGAGCAGTGGTTCTACATATCCGTGACTTGTAGCCGTTTGTTTAGGGTTTTATTGGATAAAAACCACAGAAGCTTAGAAGTAGAATTCCATTCCTGCATTGATGAATGAACAGGGGGGTTTTGATGCCTGTTCGAACATTAAAATGTATCATGCTAGAGGATCAAGCAAACGTGCAGCACCATTTAAATACCATAGTGAAGAATTGAAGAAAGAATATGCACATCAAAAACGCTGTGAAAAGGAGAAGTGACTGGTCAAAGAAATGACATGGTGGAACTGTAGTCACAACACAACGAACCAAGAGATGAAATTAGATATAAGCCAATAGTGTGGCGGATTTGGTTGATAGAACCGAACCGATTGAATAGTCAAACAAAGATCAATGAATGCGGAATTAAGAAATCAAGTGGAACCATGAAGATAAGGAGCGGAACCTTGACTGATGGTGCGAAGAGTGGTTTTGCAAACCCATAAGTGGGTTTCAGATTATTTTTAAGCTGTAAGAGGAATCAAGAAAAAAAGTGCGATAGTGTTCTTTGGTCAACATGTGGAAATTAGCAGTTTTTAAAAACCACGAGTTTCACATTTTTTTGGAGAGTTCAGTCACGAGGCTTAAAAAAATGCGATATCCATCTGATGGTATCCGTCAAAGGATTGACGACATTCGCATCGTGAAGATGCATGATGGGTAATGAGGTAGGTTGCTATGGGCCCAAACATTATAAATGTTAGTACTCGGGTTTCAATTCCAAGGTCAAAGGTTTTATAGAATGGTTCTTGGCATCCAAATATATGAGTTGAATTGATATGGTCGAAATAAACATTATGTTAATGCTTTGAGTGACGCCAAGGTCACACTTTTGAGTTAAATGAGTTATTCATATAGTTAGAATATATGCGATGGGTTGGTAAAGCTATGGACAACCATAAGTGTAAGTATGGGCCGAACCCTTGATACAATACGAATGGTGCTTTGTATATTTATAAAACAGTTTTTAGAATATGGTTGTAGCCAATATTTGAGAAGTAACTTTGCATCTGAAGTTTGGGTGTATTTTATGGTTTCATAACCATAGGCTTAGTAAGAGATGAGCTTCCACATAGTGTTAGTGTTTGCCCAGATTTAAAATTATTTGGGCTAACTAGAAATGCATTTTTATAAATGCAATAGAATTGGAGATTGTGGGTATGCCGGCTATCAAAATCTCAGAAGAACTTTATGTAAACAAAATAGTTGGAGTGAAGGAGCACAAATTAAGGTTGTTTAACTCTTACAGATGTAAAAAAGAGACCCTCTGCTACATTAATTCACTTCATTCAAAGAAGAATAAACACAAAATGGAACTAGAAAGACATATCAACATCAACAGGTGAAAGAAATTTGATCTTATTTCATTAATTTCTCAGAAAATTCAGTACAAAATTTGCGGTCATCCAGAGGTACAAAACTCGGAACCCTCCTCTTTCTTTCTCATCTATTTAAATACAATACAAAATCAGTTCGTAACTGTTAGAACTACTTGTAACTGTTTGAACTACCTAGAACTGTGTAAACTACCTATTACATGACAATTACAAACTTCATTACAACATTGATCTTTAAAAAAAAAGGTAAATAAAACTAAAACATCAATCTATTTTTTGGATCTAGATTTGATCTGTCATCACTGTGCTCTCTGGATTTTCTTACGTGTCCTTCTGGGATGCTGAGGTGTCACCCAGTGAATCAGTCATCCATGTTCTGCACTTCTTCCAGATTTCAATGTTGGTTTTGGGAGAATTGATCAACTTGTGATATTCTAATCTGAAGGCAGTGATCCTGTTGAAAGTAGGTCATTCTGTGAACAAAGTCTTTACCATCCATAGTAATTGAAAATGCCTCTGTAAGAAATTAACCACTATAGCTCTTTTCCAAATTGTAGTTTTCTCATGGGTATTATCAATATTACTCTTTGCTAGCACTAACAGTGGCTCATAGGAATCCCACGATAGAAGACTGCCTTTGAAATCCCAGCATGATGGCAGTCCTACTCTAGCCCTTTTGTCAAATATGTTATCAAATCTGTTTATGACTTGTTTAATTTTTGTCAACTTCTTCTCTGTTGACTTCCTGCAAGCATTTTTCACAATCAACTTATTAATCTCTAGAACACACAATGTCATATATTTAGTTTCATTTTCCTCCAACACGTGATCTGTCTTTGAATTGATGAAAACAATAAATTTATTTACCCATAAATATCTATTAAGAGTCTTATGTTTGTCAGCCATAACCAGTTCCTATAAATCTCTGACAATTCTCTTTTCCTCTGACACTATTGTCAAGGACTCCCAATTTGTTTTCATGAATTCAATGATTTCATTCCATACAATATCTTTCACTTGAATCAGAGTTATGTTTCCCTTCAGTTTTTCCTTTAGACTCTTGATTTCATCATAAGCTATCTGGAAATTTGATTTACACTTATTGACTTCTCCATATTTGGCTTCCATTATTTTTGTCACTGTCTCAAACTCTCTCTAAGTCTTCTTAAGATGGATTTCTTCCATTTTCAACTCTGTGCTCAATTGGGACAATCTTGCTGTTGGATCATTAGTTCTAGATGACACATCTATGGTGCAAGAATGAGAGTCAATTTGACTTTGCAAGTTAAGTATAGACTCCTTTAACTTAGAAATCTCCTCCTCTTTTTGAAACACTTGTTGTAAAAGACTCTCTTTTTCATTCTCTACCTCTTCAACTTCTGCTTCCGTTGAGTGTTATCTAGTAGGCAACTTTAACTTCTTCTTCAATACATTTATCTCTGACTCAGAACTTTGTAACAACTTCTGTACAGTTGATTTATCATTAGGATCCACTCCAATTTTTACAATTATCTTCTTCAACTCTTCATTATGAGTTGAAAGAGCCCTAGAGTAAGCCTTCTCCAATTTTCACTGTCTAATCACTTTTCCTAACATATTTTCTACCTTATGAGTAGTTGCACTAGTTTTCGTTAGATCATTAACAATCGACTGACCTATCTTCATTTGAAAATTAACTTTTTCAAGTAAAGGGATCTTCTTCACATCAACAATTAAATTAAGTTTTAAAACTGCTTGATGACACTACTGTCATTTCATATGGGTGAGAAAAATAAATCTTAAACTGGTCCCTTTCTAAGTCCATAGCAGTCAATAATCCAGTTTGGTGAGGAGTAATCTAATACTCAGATTGAGCTTCCATACTAGCTTTCATCTTCTTATTCTTTTCTCCAATTTGAGAAAAAACTTGCTTGACTAAAGGAACTTGATCCTGAACATCTCCTTCTATTGATGGCGAAGCTAGTGCATTCTGAGCATCTCCCAATTGAAGGAGGAAACCAGGCTGGGTGCTTGGTATTTCTTCAGTCAATCTAGCCCTCTTCTCATCTCTCTGTTCTTCATCTTAAGAATCAAAAACTTTCTCTTTGCTCCTTTTTCTTATTTTTTTAGAAATTATGGGAGTCTAAATGTTGGAACTAACAAAGACTACAAAAATTTTATTAGTCAAATTCTCTATTTCAGGCCTACTGTCATGAATAAAATCAGAATAGCCATTTTCATCCCTTATGCTAGAAATTACCTTGTGAGGATCATAGGCCCATTTCTCACTTAGTAACAAGTGCATGCCTTCTAACATAATGTTAGCAATCATTTGATGCTTGCCCCATATTCACTATGAATGGTCCCACAGACATAGTAAACTTAAAAAAATGACCCTTCTTCATTTGAAACAAAATGTACTTGATCTACATTCAGATTCTCTCTAATAAAATCCAATGCAAACAACCTCATGGGGAAAAAAATTGGCAATCTATAAGGTTCTATCCCAACTCCATATAATGTAATTTCTTAATGATCTTCATATATAAACCAATCCCCAAGTTTACAATTAGTACTTAACTGAAGAAATCCCGAGATTTTGGCAAGAAACATGGAGGAGGAACCCCATTCAAAACCTTATAAGCAATTGGCATAAAATAAGTAGCAAAATCAAACACCCCTCCCTCATCTGCTTCATTTCTTATTGTATCTATCTAGAAAGCTATTGACTGCATTTTCTTATTTTTATCCATAATGTTTAGCCCCAAATGTAAAAATTCTTCTACTTTTTGATACAATAATAGATGACTGATAAGTGAAGGGAACTTGAAATACCCGGTAAGGGACAAGCTCATAAGCTGAGTGTTAACAGGCTCTTGCCAGTTAGAGGTAATATCCAACACCACTTTAGGCTTCATCATCAAGGAAAATAACCCCAACAGCGACCTGTCAATTTGAGCAACATCCTCTTTTCCAAGTATCTTTGACAAAGATTGTAGTATTGGCCTAACTTTTGCATCAAAAATCTCCAATGGGAATTCTTTGCCATCAGCTGAAAATTGTTTTATATCCGACTTCAAAAAGAAGATCACCTCGGTAAACTCTTGTCCTGAAATATTATCAAAAAATTATGCTAATGATTCGTCAGTGAACTGGACATAAGAATCTGACTCATGATAATAAAGGGCTTGACGAAGTAACTGGGATGTAACCTGAAGGACATTCTCCCCCAAACAATTGATCACGAAATATTTTCTGGATACAATGTAGACACTAACCAATGCACAAATTTGGGAAAAAGATGTGTTTTGGGGTGCATGAAGACAAAAATCTAGAATTGGCCATGGTTGAATAGATGGGGCAACTTTTCTCATTCAGAAGAACTTGCTGGTAGAAGGGAAAATGGTCAACGATGCAGGTAGTATCCCTAATGTCTTGCTCAGTGTCCACGAGAGGGATATGTCTAGATGAGCCAGACAAAGCAGACTGCATAACCATGGAATAGTTCAAGGTGGCGGAAAATTAAACGCAAAGGTAAGCAAATAGAGCGACTAGGATGAATTCATGGACAACTATGAATGAAAACTGATAGGAAAAAGAAGAACTTGAACCCTTATATAGATGGCACAGAGTTTCGAACGTTATTTCTGAGTTAATGCTTGATCAGACAAGTAACAACACCATGAGATGACATATGAGTTGTCTCCCAGTTGAATGCATATGTCACTACAAGGGTGCTCTGGAGTATGGAGCATACATTGGGGTTCTGCCCCCGCAGTGATTATGAACCCTTGATCTTGATCGAGAGGTGGTCGGCAGAGTCAACTGCGAAGGAACCTTCTCTACTAACCTGCGGGCTATTTATGTGTGCGGGTTTCTGCTAATCTTCATTAAGTCAAACATCTTCTAATCCCGCCTGATGGTTAGAGAGGGTGTTAATAGAAACACTCGGTCCCACCTTCACATGCTTTCCAAAAACATATTAATCGACCTATATACAAAAATGAAATAATTTTCTGGCATATGAAGGATTTACATTTTGTCATATTTTCTAAATGTATTCTTCTTTTGTATTTTTCAAAATAGAATAAACAAAAATGAAAATGAGCCAAAATCATCTGGCTCCACCTGGGGATAGTGTTTTTTGTCATGTTGTTGGGTATACGACCAAAGTCCCACATTGAATAGAAGTGGGGAGGATCATGGGTATATACGGATGGAAAAATATCTCCATCGGTATGAGGCCTTTTGGGGTAAATCCCATAAGCAAAGCCATGAGGGCTTAGGCCCAAAGTGGACAATATCATACCATTGTGGAGATATGTGGTGTCCAAAATCCTTACAAGTGGTATCAGAGCCATGCCCTGAAATTAGCGAAGTGGATGAATCCTCGAATGCCGAACGAAGGTGGTGGGCCCTGGTAATATCACGATGGGATCCATGGATGAGCTCGGTTAGACAGGTGGTATGCTCCGGATTCTTCATGGACATGTCCTGGTCCCAACACGGTGAAGAGGAGTTGACCTAGGATAGAGCAAGCTCTCGAGGCAGGTGGTGCTCCATGTAAGCGTGTGCTTCCAACGCATTGGAGCAGAGAATCCTGGTTGGTAGAGAGTGGACGGATGGATAATCGTTTGAGGGGAGGCTCGATGGTCCTTTGTTCGAGGGGAGGATTGTTGGGTATACGACCAAAGTCCCACATTGACTAGAAGTGGGGAGGACCATGGGTATATAAGGATGGACAAATATCTCCATTGGTATGAGGCCTTTTGGGGTAAAGCCCATAAGCAAAGCCATGAGGGCTTAGGCCCAAAGTGGACAATATCATACCATTGTGGGGATATGTGGTGTCCAGAATCACACATGTTACACAAAAATCTACATATTAGTGCCTTCACTTCGGGCATGGATTCAAATACTACTTGGTGATATATGAACAATGAATAGTATTGGTATGTATAATGGTGAACTGCTAAACTTTTAATGCTGGAAATAATGTTTCTGATATTGCCCATTCACAGGCAACTGTATTGATTCTCCATCTAGATCTTCCAAAATGAATGTGTTATTTGACCTTACCTTAGTAATTCTGTATGGACAATACTAGATAGGATCAAACATACCATGCTTCCCCTTCTCGTCTCTTTTGGTGTCCCATATTAGTACCAAATCTCCCGCTTGAAAGAGAATTTATTTTGCTTTTATGTCAAAGATAGACTTCATCTTTTCCTTATAAGAAATCAAGTTCTGTCTTACTTTGTTTCTGTTTTCACTTGACTCAATTACTTTTTTCAATCTTCTCACCAGAGCATTAGGTTCTTCCTAATCTTCTTGAAGGAAAGAAATCACTAGTTTGGCCAATTGAGTAGGAAATAGTGCTTGAGTTCCATAAACCAATTCATAGGGAGACTTACCAGTAGATCTCCTAGTAGTGACTCAAACTGCCCAAAGGGAAAACTTCAACTTCATATCCTAGTCTTTCTGATTTTCGGTGATTGTCTTCTTCAATATTCTGACCAATGTCTTGTTTGAAGACTCTACCAATCCATTCCCTTGGGGATGATATGCTATGGAATGTGATAAAATTACATTATATGTTTGACAGAAATTAATGAATCGAGCACAGTTGAATACCTAAGCATTTTCAGTCACAATTGTGACTGGACATCTAAATCTGCCGAAAATGTTCTCCTCCAAAAAATTCATCACTACTTGGTCATTTACCTTTTTTGTGGGTAATCCTTCAACCCATTTTGTGAAATAATCAGTGGCAATTAGAATCAACTTGAACTATCAACTTGATGGTGGATTCATTTCTCCAATAAAATCTAATCCCCATTGCCTGAAAGGTTCTTCAATGAATATTGGGATGAGAGGTAATGGAGCAAGTCTTTTCTTTTTAGCAAACAACCGACATTTCTAACAACTTCTAACTAGTCTATACACATCTGCAACAAGGTTGGCCAATAGAAACCTGACTTGAGAATCTTATGATCAATTACCTTCCAACCATAATGACCTCCACATAGACTTTCATGATATTCCTTGATGACTTCGATAGATTCACCTTCTGTTAAAAATAACAGCAAAATACCAGTAGGATCCTTCTAGTACAACTTTGTTTCTACTATAACATATGTCTAAGATTTCAGCTTGAGAACTCTGTATTTTGTTCTATTAAGTGAAGTGGGACAAGAAAAGAAACACAGGTAATGTACAATATATTTATACCAATCGAAGAAGAAAAATTTATATTGAATACCTGTTTTGGACTTATTTTGATCTTCTTTATTGACAACTCCATCCACTGGTGCCAACAAATTAATCCCCAAGGTCTAGAAAATTTTTTCTGTCAAAAACTTTGCTAAACCCAGCCCCTTGACCATCTTAGTGGGTTTAATGTCCAAATCATACCCCTATATTTTCGCTATCCATTTCCCTCCTTTTCCTTCAACATCACTTTGAACCAGCACGTCTTTTACAACAAAATTAGGGACATAAGAATTTATTTGGGACTATAACACATTGTCCCTAAAGGCTTTCAGTGCTTTGACCAAAGCATACACTTGTTTCTCCAAAATATTGCATTTGAGCTCAACATCTCTAAGAAATTTACTAAAAAATGCTGCTAGATGCTCCTTACTATCTTCATTTTTCTACAACAATACAACAAAAATAATAGTGGGAGATGAAAATGAAAATGCCTGAAAGGTTTTTCGATAATCTATACTAATCAGAACTCGAGCTTCCTGCAGTGCCTCCTCTATTTTGGAAAATGATTCTCTTATTTCTTTATCCCACCTCACTTCTGCATTTTTCGTCAGCATGTCTGTTATATTTCTTACAATCTCAGCGTAGTTTGGCACAAACCTCCTCATAAAGTTTATTTTTCCCAAGAACCTATGAATATATTTTTTTGCTTCTAGGTAGAGGGGTTGTCTATATTGCTTCCAGCCTTGCTCGATCAATTTTCACTCTTTTTTTTTGAAACTACGTGTCCCAACAACTTACCTTATTCTAAGGAAAACAAATATTGCTTGGGATTTAGTGACAGACCAAACTTTCTGCATTTTTGAAAGGTATTTTGTAAATGCTCCAGGTGTTCATCATCTGATCCTGAGAAAATAGTTACATCATCCAGATATATAACTACAAACTTGTCACCAACAAACGCTATGTCCATGGCCCTATGACATGTTCCACCTTCATTCATAAGGCCAAATGGCATCCTTGCATACATGAAGGTGCCCCAGGGCGTTGTGAAAGTAGTATTATTCTAATCTTCTTTTTCCACTTCCACTTGACTATACCTAGAGAATCCATCAACCATAGACAACCTGTAAGCTCCTGTCACCTTCTGTAAGACATAATCCATTTTCGGCAAAGGATAGTTATCTTTTAGATATTCTCTGTTCAAATTCTTGAAATATACACATAAAATTATCTCTCCATTCTTCTTCCTCATAGGAACCAAATTAGAAACCCAATCTGAATATCTGAGAGGGACTATATTTTTTGCCTGCAACAATTTCTTCTCTTCTTTTTCAATTGGAGATAGCAACAATGGGTTAATATATCTGAGCTTCTGTCTATGTGGTTTGATTCCATCTTTCAGGTCCTCATACGACCAAGCAAATAGATCCATATACTTCTTAAATAGATCAATGTACTTTTCTTTATAATTTTTAGGAACACCTTTGAATAGCTTCACCATCTTTAGCTCCTACTAGGTTCCAAAATTACAGTCTCCCATCTCTCCCTCTTGATGTATTTTCTTTGAATCGACAACAACATCATTAGAATCAAATAACATTTCAAGTGGAAATAACACCTTAGGAAGTACATAATATTTTAATTGGATAATTTTCTTCTCACCTATTGACTGGTTCAAATTTCTTATTTCTCTTTTCTGCTTTGTCTATTATTCTTTTTGATCTATCTCAACATCTTCAAAATTTTCCATCTTTGTTAGGAAATGATTATCTAATGATCATCTTCAAACGCCTGCCAATGTTTCACATTGTCAGGAATAGAGTGTTTCTATCTAATTTCAATCTCATACCTCAATCCTTGATTAATAGGTTGCTTGAAGGTGCTAGTAGCAACTGCTAATGAATCAACCAACCTATTCTCTTCCCTCAGAATAAACTATAGATTGAAGGATTCAAAATAATTCTCAACCAAATCCAAAACTTCATTCCTATAGTATCTCAACTTTGGATGCTTGGTTTGACAATGATTTTTAATCTGCCTTAATTAATTCAGAATCACCAAAAATGGAAATTCACTAAATTCCCATTGGTTTAGCAGTTTGAAGACTTAAGATCAAAACCTCATACTTAGCTACATTATTCGTTGAATCAAATTCTAACTTAAAATAAAAAGGCATAAGATTACCTTCTAGAGATATCAATAAGAATCCAGCTGCAGTGCCATCCTTTGAGTAGGCACCATCACATTTCCAAATATTTTTTGAATATAGCTCATTATGTATAGTTGCTGAAGAGAGCTAATTTTGTTTGTCTTCAGCAAATTCCACATCTTCATGCAGCATAAACAAGAAAGATCTTCTTTTTCCTGACTATAAATGGGGGAATTACTTTCATATTTCTTTGTGGTAGTTTTCACAAATCTTGTTTCTCTGTACAATCTCCTTTCTTCCCCATTGAAAATAGAAATGATAGCATAAGTGAAGTCTAATTTTCAAACTCCTCCAAACTTTTCTCCCCAAGATCTTGACAAGAGCATTTCAAATATGGATGGAATATCAACAACCACTACATCCATCATAATACTTTTTGCTAGAATCTGTACCAAAGATACTACCATGTCTTTGATTAGCCCAACACATTTCACCCTCTTAGAATCAAGTGAGCACAGGTCCCTATATGGTTTAGTAATATGTAAAATCAACTCTTTTATAACATAAAATGGCATAATATTGTGAGAAGCACCTGAATCCAACATGCAGTTACGAAGAATAAAATCATGAAGAAGCAATGAAATGTAAAATGGAGGAACAGAAGAATGTACTTCTTCTACGTGAGGACCAAAGGTGAATACTAGTTTTCTTCTTGCAAATTCCCAGTATCACCTATTTCTTCAATCTGTGAGAGATTAATGAATTCTGCAATTTATTTTTTGTAACTTGTTGTCTTAGCTAATTCAAGAAGAGGTACCTGAATCTTGACCTTCTCTAGCTCCTTTGATAGACTGAAAACTTGAATTTTCTTGACATTCTTCTCGGGTTCTTCTTCATTTATTCTAGGATTTGAAATCTGTTCAAGCACAGGAATGACCTTCTCCAAAATATTAGTATCAACAGACTTGCTTTGGGAAGATTCAGCCTGTTTCACTTATGTTCTATCTACTAGATTTATAGGTTGTTTCGCTTTATCTGCTTGTTTTACTGAGTTATTTTGTTGCGGAGTACCCATTGGAGAAGGAACGTAATCTTGTTTTTCACCTTCATCATACTGAACCCTTGAACTCTTTCTAGATATTAAACCATACTTCTTATGCAACTCAGCCTGCATGAAATCTGTAAATTTCCTACAATACTCATCCATCTCATCTTGATCAAAAGACACTTCAGCTTTAGCATATTACTCCTTGTATTCTTCCTCTTCTTCATCTTCTCTCATGTATATAGCAGATATTTCATCTTTGACTTCCTTTTGATCATCTCTGCTGACTGTGCAGGTGTTTCTTCTATGTACAGTGGTGCTTGAACTTGGTCTTGATCTCCTCTCTCCCTCTACAAAATTTGCAAGGGTTGTTTCTTGAATTGAGGATTAAATCCTCCTCTGTTTTGTTGTGTCAGTATTTGGGAGTTTTTACTTTCTAATTCCATCTTCACTAGCTCGTTTGAAAAATTTTTAATCACCTTTTTCATATCATAAATTCTTTGGTCCTGTGGTGATTCTTCTTTTTCTTTTCCCTTCTCTTGAATTGACTTCTTTTCTTTAATTTTTCTAGCTACAGTCATATTAGCCTCAATCTCCAACACATCAGTCTTTATTTGTTCAAGAGTAGGGGCTTTCCTCTCTCTTAGTGTAAAACTAAAATCAACTTCAAAAGCCCCAGAAAAAAATACCTTTGCTCCAACAGGAGGGGGCTTCATCTCTATAGGTAAACTATTGTACAATTTGTTGAATCTCTTAACAAACTCAAAATTTTTTTCATTATGATTTCTTTTGATTGCATTAAACTCCATCAATGAGTAACCGTGATCTCTCTTTTCTCCCCATATATGAGTGAATTGATTTTATAACTCATTCCAGTTATTAATTGAACCATTTGATAAACCTTTGAACCATTTTCTAGCCTCTCCATTTAGAGACTGCATAAAAAGACTCATTACAACATCAATATGTTCTACATTTAAATTCTTAGCAAAAGTGCAAAACAAGGGTAGATGTTGTTCTGCAGTTACTTCATCTTCTCTAGTGAAGCAAGGAAGTAATTTGAGGTATTCTTGAGGCATGGAATTCATTGGTTACAGAAGATTTAGTGGTGCGTATCTATTCATTAAGAAAGCTGGTGCTTCCATATTTACACCTTGATTAACTTCTCCTTGGCTGGATGAGGTTGATGAACCTGTTATGAAATTGAATTAAGGTGGTGAAAAGAATGATATGGGAGTGGGTTGATGAACAACGATAGAATAACCAACGACTATATTTGGTTGAGCTTGTGTAAAGGTAAAATAAATAGGCTCGAAAGACTATTATTCCAACTTGGGTTCTTGAAAATGAATGGGCATGAAAGGAGACTCTTGTTCCAAGAAAGAGAGTTCCTTGGAAATATCTTCAAACAAAGGGTTATGAGAACTACTGCTAGGAGAAGACAACGTAGGATCAGGTGTTGAAGGGTTTTTTGGTTTTTGACCCTTTTTAGAAGCCAATTTTTCTAGATCTTACAAAGTAGGAACTTTTTGCTACGAGGTATTTGACCTCGTTTGAGGCCTTTTGAAAGCTAGAATTCTGAAAAGAACAAACACAGTCGAATATTTCCTTCTCACTGAACAACCAAAGGAAATAGAAAGAAAAACCAGGGAAGATGAACTTCGCTTCTTCGTTCCCCGACATCAGTGCCAAAAAATGTTGTATCTTAAGAAACAATCCCTTGGATGTTGTAAGGAATCAGTGCTTAAGACATTTTATAAATGTATGTCACAAAATTATAATATCAGATGGCGTTTGTCTAAAATATTTGGAAATTAATTATTTAATACCCTCAATAATATGATATAATGAAAGCCTTCATAATGCCATTAACTGTTGATATTGAATGAAATGAAAAGAAGAACTGGAAGGGAAACTTAAAATGATATGCTAAGAAACAGAATCTATCACTTTAAATCTCAGAAGAACTTTATGTAAACATAATAGTTGGAGTGAATTAGTGCACATTAAGGTTGTTTAAATCTTAATTACAGATGTAAAAAAGAGACCCGCAACTGCATTACTTCACTTCATTCAAAGTATAATAAACACAAAATGAAACGAGAAAGACATATCAACATCAACAGGTGCAAGAAACTTGATCTTCTTTCATTAATTTCTAAGAAAATTCAGTACAAAATTTGTGGCCATCGAGAGGTCCAAAACTCAGAACCCTCCTCTTTCTTTATCATTTGTTTAAATACAATATAAAAGTAGTTCATAATTGCTGGAACTACTTGTAACTGTTCGAACTACCTAGAACTCTGTAAACTACCTATTACATGACAATTAAAAACTTCAATAAAACATTGATATTTTAAGAAAAAGGTAAATAAAACTAAAGCATCAATCTATTTGCTGGATCTAGATTTGATCTGTTGTCATTGTGTTCTCTGGATTTGCCGAAATGTCCTTTTGGGATGGTGAATCAGTCATCCATGCTCTACACTTCTTCAAGATTTCAATGTTGGTTTTGGGAGAATTGATCAACTTGTGATATCTAATCAGAAGTCAGTGATCCTGTTGAAATTAGGTTGTTCTGTGAACAAATTCTTTACCATCCATAGTAATTGAAAATTCCTCTATAAGAAATTAACCACTATAGCTCCTTTCAGGATTGTTGTTTTCTCATGGGTATTATCAATCTTACTCTTTGCTAGCGCTGACAGTGGCTCATAGGAATCCCATGATAGAATACTACCTTTGAGATCCCAACATGATGGCAGTCCTACTCTGGCCCTTTTGTCAAATATGTTATCAAATATGTTTACAACTTTTTTAATTTCTGTGAACTTCTTCTCTGCTGACTTCCTGCAAGAATTTTTCACAACTAACTTATTAATATCTAGAACAAACAATGTGCTATCTTTAATTTCATTTTCCTCCAGCTCCTGATCTGTATTTGAATTGATGAAATCAATGAATTTCTTTGCCCATAAAGCTCTGCTAAGAGTCTTCTATTTGTCAGCCATAACCAGTTCCTGTAAATCTCTGACAATGCTCTTTTCCTCTGACACTATTGTCAAGGACTCCCAGTTTTTTTTCATGACTTCAATGATTTGATTGCATACAATATCTTTCTCTTGAATTAGATTTATGTTTCCTTTCATATTTTCCTTTAGACTCTTGATTTCATCATAAGCTATCTGGAAATCTTATTTATACTTATTGACTTCTCCTTTTTTGGCCTACATTATCTTCATCATTGTCTCAAACTCTTTATGAGTCTTCTTAAGATGGATTTCTACCATTTTCAACTCTGTGCTCAACTAGGACAAGACTGTTCCTGGATCATCAGTTCCTGATGACATGACTATGGTGCAAGAATGAGAGTCAATTTGAGTTTGCAAGTTAAGTACATACTCATTTAACATTTAAATATCCTCCTTTTACTGCAACAACTATTGTAAAGGACACTCTTTTTCATTCTCTACCTCTGGTACCTATACTGCCATTGAGTGTTCTCTAGTAGGCAACTTTAACTTCTTCTTCAATACATTTATCTCTGACTCAAAACTTTGTAGCAAATTTTGTACAACTGATTTATCATTAGGATCCACTCCAATTTTTACAATTATCTTCTTCAACTCTTCATTCTGAGTTGAAAGAGCCATGGAGTTAGCCTTCTCCAAATTTAATTGTTTGATCACTTTTCCTAACATATTTTCTTCCTTATGAGCAGTTGCACTAGTTTTGGTTAGATCATTAAAAATCAACTGACATGTCTTCATATGAAAATTAACTTTGTCAAGTAAAGGGATATTCTAGACATCAACAGTAAAATTAACAGTTTCAAAACTGCTTGATGGCCTTACTTTCATTTCATATGGGTGAGAAAAATCAATCTTAAACTGGTCCCTTTCTAAGTCCATGGTAGTCAATAATCTAGTTTGGCCAGGAGTAATCTGATACTCAACTTGAGTTTCCATACTAGCTTTCATCTTTTGATTCTTTTCTGCAATTTGAGCAAAAACTTGCTTGATCAAAGGAACTTGATCCTGAACATCTCCATGTCTTGATGGTGAAGCTGGTGCATTATGAGCATCTCCTAATTTAAGGAGGAAACTGGGCTAGGTGCTTGGTATTTCTTAGGTCAATCTAGCCCTCTTCTCAGCTCTCTGTTCATCATCTTCAGAATCAACAACTTTCTCTTTGCTTATTTTGCTTAATTTTTCAGAAATGATGGGAGTTTGAATGCTGGAACTAATAGAGTCTGCAAAACTTTTATTATCCAACTTCTCTATTTTAGTCCTACTGTCATGAATAAAATCATATTAACCATTTTCAACCCTTTTTTTAGAAATTACCTTGTGAGGATCATAGGCCCATTTCTCACCTAGTAACAAGTGCATGCCTTCTAACATCTTGTTAGCTTCATTTGATGTTTGCCTCATAATCACTATGAATGGTCCCACATACATAGAAAAATTAAATAAATGACCCTTCTTCATTGTAACAAAATTTACTTGATCTATATTCAGACTCTATCTAATAAACTCCAATGAAAACAACCTCATGGGGACAAAATTGGCAATCTATAAGGTTATATCCCAGCTCCATATAATCTAATTTCTAAATGATATTCATATACAAACCAATCCCCAAATTTATAGTTAGTACTTAATTGAAGAAACTCCAGAGATTTTCGCAAGAAACATGGAGGAGGAACCCCATTCAAAACCTTATAAGAAATTGGCATAAAATAAGCAGCAAAATAAAACACCCCTCCCTCATCTGGTTCATTTATTACTGTGTTTGTCTAGAAAAATACTAACTATCTTTTATTATTTGCATCCATAATTTTTAGGCCCAAATGTAAAAATTCTTCTACATTGTAATATTCCCTTTTCAGGATTGCTCATAAATCATGCATCAAAAATGAATTTCCAGCAACAAATGTCATAAAATAGTGAAATGGACTCTTGGATCCCATATATTAATCAATAATAAACCTAAATTCAAGAAATGAACTGAAACAAAGCAAACTAGGTGGCTTAAACAGATCTCCCACACCTAGGATTGCCAAAAAGTGTTAAAACCCCAAAACTGCATTTTACCGGAGTTGCTGCTTAATGGTTTGTGCAGTATAAGAGAGTTTTTACACACATAAATTAAGGAAACAATTATATCTACTCATATATTGATTAAAATTCTGAAGAAAAAAGATCTAATCTCCTTATACAAGATACAAAATAAACCGGCAAGGGTTTCTTGTCTAAACACTCTGTATACAGAAGTGATATTCAGGAAATCACTGAATTATCACTGCAAAACTGAAGAAAATGAGTGTAAAATGCTGAAATATGTATGATCTGATGTAGATCCCTAAAATGCTTCATCCCATGAAAGGATGAACCTCTCAATCACAAGGAAACTCAGCAATGGAGCCACCAAACCATGCAATGAGCACCGCGTCCAAAATAATGCATTCCCTAGAAGAAACAGCACTGGGAATGTATGGGAAATGTGTGTTCTAATACCACAGATCTGAAATAAGCTATCGAGCTCTCCAAAAATATCTCTCAAGTGAAGGAAACCTTCCTCCAATGAGAAACCAGCTCAGAAGCCGGGATTCCAATCCCTTCCATTGTTGCACCTAGCAACACTACACAATCTCCAGAAAATTTGTGCTCATGAAGATGGCTGAAGCTTGGCCTGAAAACCTGATGGGGAATGATGAATTCAAACTCTCCCAATGAGCTCCTTAAAGGAAAGAGGTGGGATTCCCGCCTGGGAACACCCAGTGCTAAACAACACTACAGCTTTGCTAAGCAACAAAGTAGCAACAATTCTTGACAGCCAAGAATAATAATCTACAACATGATGAATAATTCTGCCAGCCTCTTCCTTATATAAGACATGAGTTTTCTTGTCCTTGGCCCCACTCAATTAGGTTACTTCTAACCCAAGTTACATCTCCCTCCAAAATTGCGTTATTCATCCTAGGATTCCTCCGCCACTAAAACTGCGTTGTTGACTTGGTCAAAGTAGCTTCATTTTATATTTGTTCACACATGGAGGTGTTTTATTAAGCTAGAAAGAGTGTCTCCTTTCACACTTGGAGTGTTTTTATCCTTTTTAGGGGACTTATGGGCCTTTCTACCCATTTATTCACAAGCTAAAGTTGCTTCTAACTCTAATGTTCCATTTAGCTTGGAAGCTAAAATTTTGGGAACATTACAGTCCTCCCCTCCAAATTATTTGCTTATCCTCAATAAAATGCATAAGGAGAGAAAAATATCTCCCCTCCTCTTCATGTGGTGTCCCATCAATAACCTCCATCACTGCATCAAGAGAATCTGCAAATATACTATCATCCAATGCTCCCTCCCAAGTGTGCAAAACCAAAGTGTCTGCATCAATCAAACTTGGCCCTCCATCTATTTAAATTAGGCCCTAATTTAAATAGAGACAGGTAAAAATTTTACCTGTATGAGACAGGTAAAAATTGGCCCTAAAGTGACCATGAAACCCAAAAATACTCTTTCTCCTTTGAGGAGAAATACACTGTTCAAACATGGTGGGAAAGTAAAAATACTCAATGGAGTAATCAAGAAGTACATAAATTTTGCTGTTGCCTCATCTTTTTACCTGTATGAGACAGGTAAAAATTGGCCCTAAAGTGACCATGAAACCCAAAAATACTCTTTCTCCTTTGAGGAGAAATACACTGTTCAAACATGGTGGGAAAGTAAAAATACTCAATGGAGTAATCAAGAAGTACATAAATTCATTTCCTACCATACATAGTGAGTAGGCTAAAAGTGAGGTCCATGTATAAGCTCCCCCATGAGGATCCTCTCACAAAAATATACAAGAAGAAGGGATACACATACTCTTTGGAACACTCCATAAAAAAGAACATACTTCCATGTGTCAGTGTTGTAGGCCTTAATAATAAGGCTCCATGACCTAACCGTTTGAAATTCCACATGCCAAAGCCATCCACCATCATGCTGCTATGTGAGAAGATCATCTTCCAACATGGAACTCTCTCATGATCCTCCAATGCTGAAGGGTAGCCTCCTTGCACCATGAATGTGCCTTCCTTCTTTCCAGAAATATCATGAAAAGTATGGGAATAATTTTTCCCATACTCTCCCAAGTGTAACCATAGCAACAAAAAATTTTGCTGTTGCCTCATCTCCCCCTCATACAAGTCATGAAGTAAAATCATGATGGTCAACTTGTATGATGCCCCATACCAAAAAATCTTCCGCTGCTCTATCATATGGGTGCCATGCCAACCAATTTGTTTTTCTCTCCATACAAAGCTTCCATTGGACAAAAACACATCAGTAATACATGGAAGCATGATAAAATAAAAACTAGTTGCCAAATGACAACCGGAGAGTGAATCATGGTCCCTCTCATGGAACCAGCGCAGTGCATCCTTGGCCTACATCAAGATAAGAAATAAAAAGTTATTTTCCATCCACTTGTTTGCTGCCATAGTCATCTCATAAGATGAAAACATGAAGCTAGAATATGGTGTCATTGGTGCACACCAAGAGACATATGGCTTCCCCCACAGCTCATCAAAAAGATAGCCGAAATCAATGCTACAAGTAGCTCCAAGGACATCATCATATAATATACAAGAAGAGATGATTCTTCTTGTTACATCATTTTTCTCAAATAATGAAAATAAGTACAAAACAAAATATGAAATGATACCTCCTCCATTGTGTATTTGAGGTCTTGAGCTGAAATGGCTCAACTGGAAATTCTCCCTTACTCCCAATGAGTAGGAAGGTGGTTGTGACATCCTTACCATCCAGGCTATGCATCTCTCCATATGATGATATATGTCATGTTGGATGCCCTCCCAAGTGAACTCTTCTATCAAGTAGAAATATGCATCAAATTTCATAGAAGAGAAGTCCTCATGTGTTGCATGCAGCAACTTCCCCTTGAGACTAGAAGATGTAGTCAAGAAGATCCTGCCATAGGAATAGATGACCACATCATCCACCATGTACCTATCATCTCCATCCGAGTCATCAATAATCATGCATTCACCAAGATCCTTGGAGTACTCTACCAAGATTTGAGACCTCTAATAAGGATCAATCCTTCTAAGAGACAGCGCTGGTGATATGGCATGTGAAGCTCTCCTCATGCTGCTACCTGCTACTTTTACATCCCCCATGCCAAAGTCTTCCTCTAGAATCTTCACCTCTCCAAAATCTAATAGTGGTGAATCCAAAGACAAGATGTCTTCCATCAACTCCAGATTAGGGGGCCTCCCAGGTAGAATGCCTCCATGTAGTGAGACATTAATGTCAAGAGTAGACTGCATATATGATTGGGAAACTTTGTCTTTTCCCTCACTGCACAAATAGGTCTTCCTCTTCCTTGCATTAATATTCTAAAATAAAGAAGGGTGTATGCCTCTCATCACATGATGCTTCTCTTCATCCCTTTCTTCTACTTCCAGATGCAATGCTGCACAATCATGTTGCTCACTGACTGTGCTTGGACCTCCATGTATGAGATCTTGGGGAACTTCCTGCAAAAGCACAAGAGTCCCTCCTATCAAAGCATGTGCTCCTCCCTCCTCTGCATGAGGCACTAGATGTGCTCTAGATGTGACAGTGTTGTTGCCATCTTCTTCATCAATGTGTGTGGGCAACATCTCAACAATTGGATTCCTTTGTGAGAAAGTGATCCCCATGCCCTCTTGTTCAAGAATATGAACTGGAGGTTTTTCTTCCGGAAATGTGTAATGCAAAACATCAGCTCCTCCCATGGTTTTCTGAAATGGAGTTTCCTTCATCACATGCAAGGGTCTTGTTTTCTCAAGTTTTCCTTGCCCATGTGTCTTAGGAAGTTTTTCACCAAACTTCTCCATAAATGTTTTTATGAATCTTGCATAAGAGAAAGTATTGGAATTTTTTAAGGAACAAGATTCAAAAATCCACCATGCATGAGCCTTACCTCTGAAATGTAGCGCTGCAACTCTGATAGCTTCATCTCCGAAAATATGGTGCAGCTGCAAATAGGAGTTTAGCTCCTTCACCCAAGCTCCAACTGAACATGTAGGTGATCTAAAAAAAGTAGATAGAATAAATATATCTGTATCTTGCTACTAGATCTTCTCCATCTGGATCTTGTAAAACTCTTGGAAATTAGTATGATCTCTAAACTTCTCAGTTTGAGGTCCATCCTCTTGCAACAAATCACTAAGAGTTTTCCTCTTAGGAATTTTTCCTCCTCCCATCCATCTTAGGATAGCTTTGGGCATTTGATTGCACTGTGCATCATGGAGTGTAGCTGCATGCTCACACTCACCATGTGAAAATCTAGATTCAGCTGTAGATTCAATCTCCTTTGGAGATCCCACCTCCAATCTCATCTTCTTCAACTCTCCTTGAAAGCTCTTCATAGATTTTGGAAGAAGCTTTGTGAGATTGCCTTCCTTTATTCCTACACAAACTGAAGCTTTCTAGCTTCTATCCATCTCTCCTTATTCTGATAGCTAGATCTCATAGGCTATGCCAGAGATCATGCTCTGATACCACTGTAATATTCCTTTTTTAGGATTGCTAATGAATCATGCATAAAAAACGTATTTCCAGCAACAAATGTCATAAAAAAGTGAAATTTAATCTTGGATCCCATACATTAATCAATAATAAACCTAAATCCAAGAAATGAGTTGAAACAAAGCAAACTAGGTGGGTTAAACAAATTTTTCACACCTAGGATTTCCAAAAAGTTCTAAAACCCCAAAACTGCATTTTACCGGAGTTGCTGCTTAATGGACTGCGTAGTCTGAGAGAGGGTTTACACACATAAATGAAGGAAACAATTATATCTACTCATATATTGATTAAAATGTTGAAGAAAAAATATCTAATCTCCTTATATAAGATACAAAAGAAACCGGTAAGGGTTTCTTGTCCAAACACTCTGCATACAAATGTGATATTCAGGAAATTACTGAATTATCACTGCAAAACTGAAGCACATGAGTGAACAAGGCTGAAATATGTATAATCTGATGTATATCCCTCAAGGGCTTCCTCCCATGAAAGGATTAACCTCTCAATCACAAGGAAACTCAGCAACGGAGCCACCAAACCATGCAATGAGAATTGCCTCCAAAATAATGCATTCCCTAGCAGAAACAACTCTGGGAACGTATGGGAAATGTGTGGTCTGATACCACAGATCTGAAATAAGCTCTGGAGCTCTCCAAATAGATGTATCAAGTGAAGGAAACCTTACTCCAATGATAAACTAGCTCAAAAGCTGGGATTCCAGTCCCTTCCATTGCTGCACCCATCAACACTAGACAATCTCTGAAAAATTTGTGCTCATGAAGATGGCTGAAGCTTGGCCTGAAAACCTGATGTGGAATGATGAATGAAAAATCTCCCAATGATCTCCTCAAAGGAAAGAGGTGGGATTCCCGCCTGGGAACACCCAGTGCTAAACAACACTACAACTTTGCTAAGCAGCAAAGGAGCAACAATTCTTGGCAGCCAAGAATAATAATCTACAACATGATGAATAATGCCGCCATCCTCTTCCCTATATAAGACATGAGTTTTCTTTCCCTTGGCCCCACTCAATTAGGTTACTTCTAACCCAAGTTACATCTCCCTTCAAAATTGCATTATTCATCCTAGGATTCCTCCTCCACTAAAACTCTGTTGTTGACTTGGTCAAAGCAGCTTCATTTTATCTTTGTTCACACATGGAGGTGTTTTATTAAGCTAGAAAGAGTGTCTCCTTTCACACTTGGAGTGTTTTTATCCTCCTTAGGAGACTTATGGGCTTTTCTACCCATTTATTCACTGGCTAAAGTTGCTGCTAACTCTAATGTTCCATTTAGCTTGGAAGTTAAAATTTTGGGAACATTACATACAATTTGATACAAGAATAGATAATTGATAAGTGAAGGGAACCTAAAAGACTTGGTAAGGGACAAGCTCATAAGATGAGCGTTAAAAACCTCTTACCAGTAAGAGGGAATATCCAACACCACTTTACGCTTCATCATCAAGGCAAATAACCCTAACACTGAACTGTCAATTTGAGCAGCATCCTCTTTTCCAAGTATCTTTGATAGAGATTGTAGTACTGGCCTGACTTCTACATCAAAAATCTCCAATGGGAATTATTTATCATCTACTGAAAATTGTCTTGTATCCAGCTTAAAAAAGAATGACATGGGTAAACTCCTGTCCTGCAATATTATCATAAAATGATGCTAATGATTTTTCAGTGAACTGGACATAAGACTCCAACTCAGGACAACAAAGGGCTTCATGAAGTAACTGGGCTCTAACTTGAACAACATTCTCCCTAAATAATTCATCACGAAAAATTTGCCGGGATACAATGCATACACTAACCAATGCACAAATTTGGGAAAAATTGTTGGAAATACTGAGAGGGGGGTGAATCAGTATTTCTTTTCAATTGTTAATTATTTCTAGTTATATTCTTCACAATTAAAGATAGATAGTTGTATAAAAATAACATTAAGGATTAATAAGAACTTCAATCCTTTTTTTTTAATAATAATATACAACAGAAGAGTGAAGGGCACCAACCCTTTTAATGAAACAGGCACCAACCTGTTGCTAGAACCAACTTGGAATTTGATGAGGCTCTGACCTCTAGGGCTCCAACCCTATCTTCTCAAGGCACCAACCTTGTGTCTAGGGGTACCTACCCCAAGGACACCAATCCCTTTGTGTTATTTTTAATATAAAATGTATGATGTACTTACTTGACTGTCATTAACAAGATTCTTCACTGTTATTTCTTCACTGTACTTTGTCCATCATGTGACTTCAATATTCCTCACATAAGTTTGAGCCTTCAAGGGTAAGTCCAAGCCTTCTACAAGTTTAGATCTGAAGTATCGCAGGTTCACTAGATTTCAATTCTGAGCCTCCATAAATAATTGTCCTTAGGTCCAAAATTTATGAGTCCTCTAGAGTACCAAGGTGTAATTCCACAATTCTATCCGAGCTACAGTTTCTCCACAGCCGTGTCTGAGCTACCACAAGTATATTCGAGCTGAATTTCCACAATTCAACCTTATTACATGTCTAAGGTACTGAGGTTAAGGCACCGAGTAGATGACTATCCACTATTCCTCCACAGGCAGACTTTTTATACACTTGTCACAAATCCGAACCTCATAAAAAATGACTATGTAATCTGTTGTCCAAGCTTGAGGAAGAATAACCCAAAAAAATGTGCTTTTTAAGTCCTCCTCAGCCTTATTTCACAATATGTGAACTCTCCTTAAAGTTTTGTGCTTCTTGGATATTCTTCACCGAATTGCTGATTCTGAAACGAATGAACACAAATTTATATATATAGTATTTTGTCCCTATGAAGAGACACATCCATTGGAAGAAGGGCCGACATTATATGACTGCATAGGTCGGCTTGATTGTAAATATATATTTTTTATCTTAAAAATTCAGTTTCTCACAAACTAATGGGATTTTCGGGGCAAGTAAGAGCTTGTTGGAAAGAGGGAAAAATCCTCTTTAATATGGTCTAGGGTTAATTGTGAAAGGATGCCTCCAAGGTGTCTAAGTTTATTTTTCTTTGTGATTGTTCACAAAATTTAGTGCAGAAGGTGATTGGGACAGTAAGAGATCATTAGAGCTTCTTCATCATGGTGTGTCTTCCATGTCATCATATGTCCTAGTGCAACATCTATCAATCTTCCATTAGGAGAGCTCATCAAGAGAGCTTATATTCCATCAATGACAATTATTGACCAAAAATCTCCCCCTTTGTCATTGATGGAAATATTATAGAATTATCTCCCCCTTTGACATCAGTGGAAAATGGGTTGCCCAAGTACTCCCCCTGTTATGCTGCTCCCCCTAACATGTTGCTTGATTTAATGTGATGCAAGAGCAATGACCCCCATCTTTTGGTGAAGATACTCAAATGCTTCTCGTGGAAGGGATTTTGTAAAGATATCTACAATTTGATATTTTGTATTGACGTATTCCAACCTGATATTGTGTTCAAAAACTTGTTCATGGAGAAAGTGGTATTTGATTGGAATATGTTTGGTTCTTGAGTGCATCACCGGGTTCTTTGAAAGACTTATGGCTCTAGTATTGTCACAAAAAATAGTAATTTGTTGCTTAGTTTCTATGTTGACATCCTTCAAGGCTTCCTTCATCCATAGAATTTGTGTACAAAAATCAGCAGCAGCTATATATTCGGCTTCAACTGTAGAAGGGGATATAGATGACTGATTTTTGTTGAGCCAAGATACAAGACAATATCCCATAAAGAATGCATTTCGACTTGTACTTTTTCGATCATCCACATTTCCGGCCCAATCAACATCAGAATAAACTGTCACAAAAAGAGTTGAACTCTTAGGATACCAAAGACCAAAATTAGTCGTTCCTTTCAGATATCTGAAAATTCTTTTCACGGCAGCTAGATGGGAATTTTTAGGACTTGACTAAAATCTCGCTACCATTCCTACTGCTTGCATAATATCTGGTCTAGTAGTAGTTAAGTATAGGAGAGCTCCAATTATTGACCTATAAAGAGTTGCATCTATTTGGGGGGTATCATCATCTTTGCTTAATTTACAATCTGTGGTAATTGGTGTGCTCATAGGTGCACAATCTTCCATCCCATATCTTTTAAGCATGTCTTTAAGATATTTTTCTTGAGATATAAACATTCCTGCAGAGGTTTGAGATATTTGTAGCCCAAGAAAGTACGACAACTCACCAATCATTGACATATCGAATTTTTTTGACATATTTAGAGCAAATTCATGGCTCATTTCTTCATCATTGCTATCAAATATTAGATCATCAACATAAAAAATAGTGATCAGAAGTTTTTTCTTGTCCATCTTCATGTAGATATTGCTATCTACCACTCCCTTTTTGAAACCTTCTTGTTGGAGATAGTGATCCAAATTTTCATACCATGCTCTAGGGGCTTCTTTTAATCGATACAAGACCTTTTTTAGTTTGCATACAAGGTCTTTTCCTTCAGTAAGATCAAATCCTTCTGGTTTCTTCATGTAAACTTCCTCCTTGAGATCTCCATTCAGGAATGCTTATTTTACATCCATTTGATAAACCTTGAATCCTTTTGAGCAAGTAAATGCCAGAAACATTCTTATGGCTTCCATTCGAGCTATTGATGCAAAGGTTTCTTTGAAGTCAATTCCTTCGATATGCAAGTATCCTTTGCAGACAAGTCTGGCTTTATTACTGATGATTTTTCCATCTTCATTCATCTTGTTTTTGAATACCCATTTTGTTCCAATTATATTTTTATCTTTCGGGAAAGATACCAGTTCCCAAGTCTCATTTTTTTCGATTTGATACATTTCTTCTTCCATGGCCTTTATCCAATGAGGATCTTTGCTTGCTTGAGAAAAAATTTCAAGTTTTATTAAAGATAATAGAGCCACATCATCTTTTCTAGGGGTGCTTATCATCCTTCTTCAAGTTTGGATTCCTTCATATATATTTCCGATGACTTGTTCTTCTAGATGATATATTTGAACAAACTTGATCTTAAAGGGAGTTTGTGAAGATTCATTTTGAGGTTCACTTCGAGGTTATTCATTCTCTTCTTTTTCAGGTTCTTCTTCTTCACTTTGTTCAAAGAAAGGCTCAACTTCATGATCTTCAATTCCTTTTTCTGGAAGGCCTTCATCAATCTTTACATCAATTATTTCCACCATTATTCATAGACAATAGTTGTAACATTTGTAAGCTTTGCTCCTAGTGGAGTATCTAAGAAATATTCCTTCGTTAACTCTAGAATCAAATTTACCTGGTGAGTCATCATTTATTTTTATGAAACATTTGCTTCCAAAAACCCTCAAATATTTTACTGAAGCAGGTCTTCCTTTCCATAATTCATAAGGTGTCTTTTCATTATTTGGTCTTAGTTGAGTTCGATTTACGGTGTAAACTATGTTGCCAACTACTTCTCTCCAAAAGTTTGGTTGCAAATCGGCTGCTAGTAGCATTGTCCTTGCCATTTCTTGAATGGTTCTGTTTCTTCTTTTAACTACTCCATTTTGCTGGGGTGTCCTAGCAGTAGAGAGTTCTCTTTCAATTCCATGCTCTTTACATAATTCATCGAACTCTTTTGAGGTGAATTCTCCTCCTCTATCCGTTCTAAGACATTTAATCTTAGAATATTTCTCATTCTCAATGAGAGCCTTAAGATTTTTAAAACATTCAAATGCTTCAGATTTATATTTTATGAAATAAATCCACATCATTCTAGTATATTCATCAACAAATAGAGCAAAGTAACTTTCACCCTGAAGAGCTGGAGTTATAGTTGGCCCACACAAATTTGCATGAATGATTTCCAAAGGTTTTGTTGTTGAGAACTCCTTAGTTTTGTGTCTAGTTTTGGTTTGCTTTCCATGTTGGCATGGGCCACATACAACTTGATTTGATTTGCACATTTTTGGAATATCCCTTACTGCATTAATTTTGCTAATGTTGACTAGGTTATCAAAACTTGTATGCCCCAATCACTTGTGCCATAACCAACTTTCATAAGTTTGACTTAAGTAACATTTATCTTCTTGGATTCTACTGAGTATGTAAACATTATCTGGTGTTCTTACTCCTTTGCCACAAGTTCTCCCGAGGATGAGTCTCTTATTTCACAGTTTTTTGTTCTAAAGACAACATTATTTCCTTGGTCACAAATTTGGCTAACACTTAAGAGATTGTGTTTGAGCCCTTCTACAGCAAGGTATTTTGAGCCTTTACTAGTCCATTGACAAGGGTAGTAGTTCCTTTTCCAGTGATTTTAGCAGATCCACTTCCAAAAGATACATTTCCATTTTTCTTGTTCAATGAGATAAAATTCTTTTGGTCACCTGTCATATGTCTTGAGCATCCACTATCCACGAACCAATGATTTTCTTCACTATGAGCACATAGAGCTAGGCCACATTTATCAATTTTGAGATTTATGTTTTTAGCTTTCTCCCTTTTGAGAGTATAATTTTGTTTATTATGATCATAATTATCACATAATGAGAAAGATAGATCAAAATTAGCCAAGGGATCAAAATAATTTTAATTTTTTATTTGTCCTTGCTCTTTAGGACCATGTAGTTGGTTTGTTTGATTTTTCAATCTTGGTGCTTAATTTTTATAAGCATTGCAATGTTTAGCTTGATGCCCAAAGTTTTTACAATTGTAACAATGCCCAAGAAAAATAGTTTGATACCTATTGTAGTATCCAACATTCTTCCTTGGAGTTTCTCTTTCTACAATTTTTGGTTTTAAGATGGGACTTTGTTCCTGACGAGATGACTTTTCTTCTTTGGGATGGCGAGAGAGCATATTAGCATTACTTCTGGCATTATTATTTGTACTTGATGATTCTCCTTTGAAACCAATTCTAGACTTGTTGTGTTGAGGTTTTTGAGTATTAAGAATGTTGTCAAGAGCTAGAGAGCTTTGCCAACTCCTTTTGACTTGCTCTAATTCCTTTCTTAGAGATACTATTTCAGCTTCACGTTTTTCACAGATATCATCCTTCTCCTTTAGCTTAATGTTCAAGAAGTCTTCCCTTCTTTTTGCTTCCTCTCTTTCTATTTTGAGAGAAATTATCTTCTTTTGTATATTCTCATTTTCTTCAATGGAATTCATTAGCAAAATATCCATGTTTCTTTCATCTTCCAGTTCTAAGTCATCATCATTTGTAAATGCCATGAATAATATTTCTTTTCTTCCAACATAATCACTTTCCTCATCTGATTCATCATCTCTTTCTTTGTGATGACGCATATTTCTGGTTGATTTCCTTTTGTTGACTACAAATTCATCTTCATCGGACTCATCTTGTTTGGAGAAGAATTTATTCTTATTAAACCCTTTCTTTTTGTACATCATCCTTTTAGAGTCCTTTTCATCGTCACTATCATGTTTATGGGGAAATTTTGTAGCGTAATGACCTATTCTTCCACAATTGAAAAAAATAAAAGGGTACTTACCTTTTAGCTTGGATCCCCTTTTTAGTCTTCGTACAAATTGAGCCAATTTGTTTTTAGTATCAGATTCATCGCTGTTGTATTTCCATCCTTTTCCTTCTTGTGTAGATCTTGAGGCTTTGAAGGCTGCTTCTTTGAAATTTAGACTCCCTTTCCTCATCTCATAGGTAATGAGAATTCTATGGAGTTCATCCATCTTTAGAGTATCTAGATCCTTCATTTATTCTATGGCACTTACTTTGGAGTCAAATCTGTCAGGAAACGACCTTAGGATTTTTTGAACAATGGTACTTTCTTCAATATTTTCTCCTAGTCCTTTAAGAGAGTTAACCACTTCAACTACTCGGACGAAGTATGATGCAATATCTTCTTCATCATCCATTTTCAGACTCTTGAATTGTCTTATATATGTTTGAAGCTTTGCCTTCTTGACTTTGGAGTCGCCATCATATAAAGAAACCAACTTATGCCATACTTCTTTGGCTGAGTCACAGTTCATGTCTTTCATAAATTCGAAATCAATAATTCCACTAGTGATGGAATTTAAGGCTTTGACATTGGCAATGTAGGCTCTTCTTTCATCTTGATCAGTTGGAAGATTGGCAGGAGTTTTGTACCCATCCAGCATAGAGTGCCATACTTCAGGACCAAGAGATAATAGATAGTAGGACATCCTCTTTTTCCAAAACCCAAAATTCGTTCCATCAAAGATAGGTAGTTTCCCTGTTGCTTCCATGTTCTTCATTATGCCTAAGAATCCTTTTTCCAACTGTTAGGTTGATATTGAAGAAGCTGGCTCTGATACCAATTGTTGGAAATACCAAGAGGGGGGTTAATCAATATTTCTTTTCAACTGTTAATTATTGCCAATTAGATTCTTCACAATTAAAGATAGAGAGTTGTATAAAAATAATATTAAGGATTAATAAGAACTTCAATCCCTTTTTTTTAATAATAGTATACAATAGAAGAGTGAAGGGCACCAACCCTTTTAATGAAACAAGCACCAACCTGTTGCCAAGAACCAACTTGGACTTTGATGGGGCTCTGACCTTTAGGGCTCCAACCCTATCTTCTCAAGGCACCAACCTTGTGTTTTGGGGCACCTACCCCAAGGACACTTATCCCTTTTTGTCATTTTTAATATAAAATGTGTGATGTACTTACTTGACTGTCATCAACAAGATTCTTCACTATACTTGTCCATCATGTGACTTCAATAGTCCTCACATAATTTTGAGCCTTCAAGGGTAATTCCAAGCCTTCTACAAGTTTAGATCCAAAGTATCACAGGTTCACTAGCTTGCAATTCTGAGCCTCCATAAATAACTGTCCTTAGGTCCAAAATTTATGAGTCCTCTAGAGTACCAAGGTGTAATTCCACAAGTCTATCTGAGCTACATTTTCTCCACAACTATGTCTGAGCTACCACAAGTATATTTGAGTTGAATGTCCACAATTCAACCTTCTTACATGTCTGAGGTACTGAGGTTAAGGCACTGAGTAGGTGACTATCCATTGTTCCTCCATAGGAAGATTTTTTATACACCTGTCACAAATCCGAACCTCATAAAAAATGAATGTGTAATCTGTTGTTCGAGCTTGAGGAGGAATAACCCAAAAAAATGTGCTTTTTAAGTCCTCCTCGACCTTAGTTCAAAAGATGTGAACTCTCCTTAAATTTCTGTGCTTCTCGGATATTCTTCACCGAATTGCTGATTCTGAAATGGATGAACGCAGATTTATATATATAATAGTTTGTCCCTATGAAGAGACACATCCATTGGAAGAAGGGCCGATATTATATGACTGCATAGGTTGGTTTGACTGTAAATATATATTTTTTATCTTAAAAATTTAGTTTCTCACAAACTAATGGGAGTTTCGGGGCAAGTAAGAGCTTGTTGGAAAGAGGGGAAAATCCTCTTTAATATGGTCTAGGATTCATTGTGAAAGGATGCCTCCAAGGTGTCTAAGTTTATTTTTATTTGTGATTGTTCATAAAATTTTAATGCAGAAGGTGATTGGGATAGTAAGATATCATTAGAGCTTCTTCATCATGGTGTGTCTTCCATGTCATCATATGTCATAGTGCAGCATCTATCAATCTTCCATTAAGAAAGCTCATCAAGAGAGCTTATATTCCATCAATGACAATTATTTACTAACAAAAATATGTTTTTGGGGATGCATGCAGACAAAACACCAGAATTGGCCATGCCTGAATAGATGGGGCAACTTTTCTCATTCAGAATAACTTGCTGGTAGAAGGGAAAATGCTAAAAAATGCAAGTAGTATCCCTAATGTTTTGCTCAGTGTCCATGAGAGGGATATGGCTAGATGATTCAGAAAAAAAAGACTGCCTAGCCATGGAATAGTTCAGGGTGGCGGATAATAACGCAGAGATAAGAAAATAGAGTGACTAGGATGTCTTCGTAGACAACTAGGAATGAAAACTGATAGGAAAAAGAAGAACTTGAACCCTTATATAGATGGCGCAAAGTTTCAAACGTTAATTTTGAGTTAATGATTGATCGGACAAGTAACGACACCATGACATGACAAATGAGTTGTCTCCCATCTGGATGTATACGTCATTGTGGGGGTGCTCTCAAGTATGGAGCATCCATCGGGGTTTTGACCCCGCAGTGACTGTGAACCATCAATCTTGATTGGTAGGCGATCAACCTAATCAACTGCAGAGGCACCTTCTCTTCTAACCTGCGGGCTGTTTGTGCCCATGGATTTCCGTTGATCTTCATTAATTCAAACATATTTTAATCCCACCCGACGATTAGCACAAGTTTTAATTGGAACACTCGGTCCCACCTTTAGATGCTTTCCAAAAACATATTAATCGACCAATATACAAAAATGAAATGATTTTCCAGCATATGAAGGATTTACATTTTGTCATATTTTCTAAATATATGATTTTTTTGTATTTTTGAAAATAGAATAAAGAAAAATGCAAATGAGCCACAACAGGCCCCACCCTAGTGTAGGCGCTTAATGCATTAGGTGTGGGTGCTGAAATTTTCTTGTTGAATATCAACATCCCATTCACCCACATCTATGAACGAAAGAGTCACTCCCCCTCATTAAGTTCTTCTAGCACTTGTAGTTAGATGTTTGTAGTGATGATGGGATAACTTTGTTCCACATTGATGATACACTTCTTTTTAACCTACTATATATATAAATCAAATCAATGTATAATACTTTTTATTTAAGGTAAACTAATAATAATGTGTTATGATAGGTAACCCCCTACATGGGATCGGGGGAAATACACTAGGAATATTTTTTATGCAGACCCAATAATGGTTGGGCAGAACCAAGGATGGGGGTAGACTGAAGAATGGTGCATAGACATACCCATGGTTTTTTATTCATGGTTTTGGGCATGATGCTTTTTTTCCCATGGTATTTTGTAGATCTAATCAAGGGAAATATGGCTATTTTCAAATCCAAGGTTGAGGGATTAGGATTTATGAATGCTTCGTCATGTATAAAATATATTAGGAAATTGAAAGGAAAATAATGAAAAATAAATTTGGTTTTCCCATTTTGTGTTCTAGAAGAAAATCTATATGTATATTTTTTGTTCTTGTCATTATATATTTTTATGTTTTAAGAATATGTTACAGGTAATTTTTGTACAGGGTTAAAAACTACAATAAGGATAATAAATACTCCTTCCTGCTATAACGTGGTCACCTAGAAATCATGATCCATAACTTCAGGGGTTTTGGAGGGAAATTGGTTTTCTCCTCAAGGAGGATGCTCCCTACCAGTTTTGTATAAATAGAGGTCTTGAGTAGCCTAGTAGAATAATAAGTAAGAAGCTATATATTAGTAGCATAAGAGCATTAGGAGAAGTTTAGTACAGTTCTATAACTTTTTCCATGTACAATCAACTTTATGATTAATTTAAATAGTTCATGAATTCAATTTTTAGTATTCTTTTCTTCATGGTTCAGAGATCCCTTAGGTTAGGTCCCACGCTAGGTGCTCAAGACCTCCACCCTTATGCCCGTATACATTTTCCCACACTGTTATCATATGGTTTAAACCTTACAAAAATATTTTCGCCATAATAATATTTTGACCATGACAAATAGTCCTCCGACCATATAATAAAAAAAATGCACCTCTATAAGAATGATTTTGACCTTAGGATATATATATATATATATATATATATATATATATATATATATATATATAAATTCACCTTCCCAACTTTCCAGCAAATCCTACAGTGATACTTGTCATAGTTTGATTGGGAAAACTGAAGGAATATTCCCAGAATATAATTTTTTTGCTGACTAGACTACCATGTCACCATTCTTTCCTTTTATGTAAAAAATTTTACTCTTTAGGAAAATGAATAGCAAGCCCTATCTTCCTCATCCAGAGTTTGTTTTCTATGAAACAAATTGCGTTGAATTCCTGGTGACGAGCTCTTCACTGCTGTTCAAGTTTCGATCGATTTTGAGAGCTTTCATTTTTGAGCTTTAACACTGAGCACCTGATCATTCCTCCCCAATAGAAGCCTTTTGGACCCCAAAATCTCTTTTATTATTGAAGAATTTGATGAGGGTACAGTCCCCTCACCCTTCAAGTCTTAATCCACTGAAAGTTTCCCTTTTTCATCAACTTGAGCTTTTCACAAAAACTAAGATTTTTACTTAACTCTTGAGACCCTCTGTTTATGTTGTAGACAACATCATGTTGCAATTTCCCTGAATTTGGAGAGCAACAAGTTTTCTTTGTAGAAAAAAACTTTTTCCCACCTTGGTCATCAACCAAAGGAAACTTGAAAATTGTCTCACCTCGAACACTGTCTTCATGGCGATTCTTAGCTAATCTTGCTTTGTACTTGCATCGATCTTTGACTAAGTATTTTTTCCATTTCCATGTACTCTTTGAAAACAAAAAACAATCACTTGTGGAACCTATGCCTTCTTTTTCAAATTGCTTTGGCGATTTCTCTTTGACCTTTTCTCTTTCTTGCACCAACATCTTATTTCCAACACTACTCAACACTGATGTTGACTACTGCAAATATTTCACATCTTGTTCACCTCCTTTCAAAGGAAACCTGTCAGAGTCCTAAAACATCTCATTACAAGCATAATAAACTTCAATGAAATCAACTTGTTCATTCGATGCATCTTTTTGAAAGGTATCATTCAAAACATCTCTATGCTTCATCATTAACAAAGTAAAATTTTGACTTGCATTCACTATTCTCTTCATTTATCCTACATGTATAAGAGACAAAATTTTCTTCTTATTATGCTATCTAAATTTGTACTCAATTACGTCTTTAAACAAGTGATACTTATTCTCATGGCGATGAAATGTTTCTTTCCTATCATAAAGATAAGGACTTCCCAAAACAATACCTGAAATCTCAAGAGACAATACATCAAGTTCTACTTCATCAATAAAGTTTGAATTGATTGCAAACCTTATAATGCACTTCCTTGTTACCTGCAAGTTTTCATTCTTGCATATCCACCCTAAAGGATAAGCTCTTGGATGTATAACAGTTTCAAGTTTTAGCTCCTTAACTAAGTCTTTAGAAATAAATTTATCTTTAGAACCACTATCAAAGAGTGTGTCTATTTTGGTATGTTTAGAAACAACTCTAATATGAAAGAGTTCAATTCTTGTATCTTCATCTTGAGTTACATTGGAACAACTTGAAGAACTAGTGCTTGCTATGTTCTTACCTTTCAAACCCATTGTTGTAATCTTGATTTTATCTCCTGAATCTGAACCTAAGTCATGTTCAATGATTGCAACATTTTTTCCCTTCTCTTTGGCTTTCAGTTTGTTTGGCTTCAACTCTAGATGAAGTTGCCAACAAGGGTCTACATCATGGCCATTTTTCGAACAATTTTTACATGGGAGTTTCTCTTTCTCTTTTTTGATAGAGCTATTTCTCTTTCCTCTTCCATTAAAATTTCCCTTTACTTTACCCTCATACTCAAGGAAAATATCACTTTTCTCATATACACTCTATTTCCCTCTTGCTTCTAAGTTTGTGGCTTGAAGGCAAACCTCATCTAAGTTTGTGGGATTGAACATGAGAATAGTGTGCCTAAGGTAACTGTGCAAACCCAAAATATACTTTAATAAAGTTTCTTGAGAATAAAAATTAATATCCAAAATAAGATTTCTTCTCCTAAATTCATGAGTATAATCTTGCACACTTTTCCCTTTCAATTGTCTAGAATTCTATCAATCCATAATGGCTTTTTGCATGTAAGCTAGCAGATAGAATTTCATTTTAATGGCATCAATAAAATTTGACCAAGAAATTGAGACCTTACCATGGTTTTTAATCTCTTCTTGAGTCCTTGATTCCCACCATACAAGTGTTGATCCCTCCATCCTCAAGGAAGCCAATTGAATCTTTATGTCATCTTCTTCAAGGTTCTGAATTCTAAAAATAAACCTCCAATTGACGAATAAAATTATATATCCTCTCTACATTCACTTTACCATAATACATTGGAAGCTCAAATTGGACATCAAGTTTGAGTAAGGGGGTTTTTATGTTTGTGGTTTATGATTGAAAATGGGCGGTTTTGGCTGTGGAAGTGGAAGATGATGTTGACAGTGATGATCAGGATGATGATGAAGATGGTGGAGATGGAGGACACTTTCTTCCACTACCCTTTGAATCTTTCTCTTCATCCTTTTTGTATTCTGAGGTTCTATCTCCATGTGGAGACTTAGAATTCCCTTCAACCATCTTGGTGCTCTTCTCTTCAAAGAGGATCTTAACCCTTTCACTTAGTTCATAGAAAACCTTCTTATATGCTTCCTCTTCTGAAAGACCTTCAGTCTCTTCTACACCTGACATGATGGGCATGGATTCAAGCTCAGCTTATAGTGCAACTTTTACCTCCTCAATCTCAGCTAGAGATAAAACTTGAGGTGCTTCAAGTGATGATGTGAGTGAAAATTTGGGTGGAGAAGGTGGCCTTCTAGCTCTCCTTCTTTTGGTCCTAATCTGATGACTAGCAGCCAACAATTTCCCTTCTCCTCTTTGAAACTTCAATGTTGTAAGCATAAAAGGTTTTCAACCATTAAAACCCTACTTGCACAAAAATCAAGAAAATATCAAACAAATAACCTTTGCAACTTGGCTCTGATACCACCTTGATCTGAATCTGAAAGGTAGTATTGTTGTGCTAATTTCATCTTCAAAACTATAAACAAATTTCTGATCATTTGCTTCATGTGCATAGGTTTCTTGAGGTGTTTGTGAGTGTTAAACAAGTAAATGTATTGAGTTTTATGTTAAATTCATGAGCATAATAACATTAAAACATAAAGCTGAAAAATAACAATAAAATGTACAACAAACCATCAAAATGATCCATTAACACAATTTTTTGATGGAGTTCACCCCTCCTGGGCTACATCTCCTTGGTCCAGCTCCCATGGATTGAACCTATATATTAGCTCAAAATGGAAAAGAGTGTTATTTACAATCCTCTACTTCTCCTGGAACCTACTCCAACATGCTCAGAATGTCCAAATCATCTAGGATAGACTCTTTCTAAGCCAAAAATGGTCGAAATTTTCTCCAGTTATGATTCATTCAATTTTCCCCTAGGAATCGCCTCCAAAACTAGAGAGAACTCTAGTTAATGCCGCTAATTTTGGAGTCCCGCCACAAATGACGAACTCTGCCAACTTCGCCGCCAAATTAAACTAGATTAATTAAGTGCTAAGTATGGTTCAACTTTGTGATAATTGCGGTTTAAATGCGTTAAGCGTGTTTTGTTGAGTGCTTTGTCATAGGTCATGATGCTAAGGTCATATGAACAAGGGGGTTGGTCCCCTTCCTCCGCCCAATGGTCAAATGTATTAACATATGTAAAATCCACGCACATATATTGTTATGTCATATGATGCGGGATACCAGTAAGTGGGTGTGCTCGCTTGGGGGAGGTCATGGGGTCGAGCCTCGAACTCTGCCCCTCTGCCTGTATAAATTTTTCCACACCATTATCATATGGTTTAAAACTTACGAAAATATTTTCTCCATAAAAATATTTTGACCGTGACAGATAGTCCTCCAACCCTATAATAAAAAATGCACCTCCATAAAAATGATTTCGACATTAGGATATATATTAAAAAAAAAATCACCTTCCCGAATTTCCAACGAATCCTCCAGTGACACTTGTCAAGGTGTGATTGGGAAAAATGAGGGAATATTCCCAGAATATTTTTTTTTACTGACTAGACTACCATGTCACCATTATGTCCTTTTCTACAAAAAAATTAGCTGTTTAGGAAAATGAACAACAAGCCATATCTTCCTCATCCGGAATTAGTTTTTGATGAAATGAATTGCGCCAGATTCCTGGTGACGAGATATTTGTTTTCATTCAGGTTCCAATTGATTCTGAGCACTTCCATTTTTTAGCTTTAACACTGATCACTTGATCAAAAACAAAATGGAAAAAGGTTTGGAGGCTCTAGGATGGTTAGTTAGCACATCAACTTCACATGGGCACAAGTTTTACATAAAATAAATATTAGGGGCATGATAACTCATTGGAAAGAACTATCTAATTAATACAAATTTCAACTAGGGCTAAAGCATGCCATGGAAAAACATAGCCCTGTGAATTGCCAAGAAAACACCATTTAGGGATTCAAAATGACCTTAGAAGTTTAGGACCCAAAAATCATAAAAAAAATGCCAAGCATATGGAGAAATGTTAATACAATGGAAAGGTGGATGGCCAACAACATCCACCTAGATCAATCTCCTTCTTTGACTCAAACCTAGTGATACCCTAAATTCAAGTCCACCTTGGTGAAATATTTTTCTTGATCCAAATCAACCAACAAATAATCTATCCTAGGTAGGGGGTACCTATTCTTGAGCTTAATTTTGATTAACACTCTATAGTAAATAAACATCTTCCCAATCTCATCCTTCACTGGCACAATTATGGTGAGTGCCATAAGGTGAGGTACTCGGTTGAATGACACATTTTGGTAGGTCTCCATAATACTAGTGTATCCCCTTAATTTTATTATTAGTGTAGGCCCATTATTTTTATTATTGTGCCAATGTAGTCCCCATATTGTTATTATTGTACCCCATAGGTGTAGCCCCATTATTGTTATTGTTGTGCCCATGTGGTCCCCGTATTGTTATATTGTGACCCCTTAGACTCCTATTTATAGAAGGTAGGTTTTGTCATTTGTATCATCCAAGAATTTTTCATTTCTGTAATATAAAGGAGGTTTAACCTTCTAAGAGGCTGATTTATAAGTTGTTGATTTATCTTTTCTTCTATTTTGTGAGCTGGTTGCATAACATCTGGTATCATAGCTTGGATTCTAGGGTTTTTCTACTGCAAATAGATCATCTTAGAATTTTCGCTATAAATGTTTTACTACGAAGGTTCAGAAGCTTAAATGTTTACCACAAGAAGCTGAAATCCTGAGGAACTTTGTATAAACATTTCAGATCTTCGTTCACTATATTTCAGGATATATGATATAAGGAAGTTAGGGTTTTTGTAGGCTCCATAATTTTATCTCAAATAGATGATCGAGGGAAAATCATCATAAATTTAGTTTAGACATCATATTTGAATTATGTAAAAATTGGGTGACATTACACGGACTTTAGTTTCTTTTGTATCAATTTCAGGGCCTAAGGTAAAAATAGTGACACATTGCATTCCATACATGTTTTCTCTACTAAACCAAGCCATAATTAGGACATTGTGGGAGATTGGGAATAAATTTATCTTGAAGAATCAAAATTAGGTCTGACCTATGACATTGGAAATAAGACTCAGAAGGCTACCAGAAGACTGAAATTCAGATCTTGGAGATCCAAAATTATAGAGTTACAATCGTTTCAAGATGGAGCTCCTAAAATCAAGAAAAATGTGTGTATTTTTTAAAACAATTTACATAACGTTTGTTTGAAAAAATAGTTTTAAGTGATTCCAAGGGCATATTAAAGCATATATATCTATATTGGGTTCTAAAATTCCTCCAAAAAATAATTATACACCCATTAATCCCTTAGAAAAATCTACTATGAAGCTTGAAGAGGAAGAATTTCATCATGATATATAAAAATTACGGGACCAAGTGCCACAAATTTCTATCTCACAAAGAGAAACCAAAGATGACATAGATGGTTTAAAAGTAGAAATGGAAGCTAATATGGAAGGTTTGAAGGATGAGATGAAAGATAATATCGATGGTATAGAAGAAAAAATGGAAGGAAACATGGAATATTTGAAGAATGGTTTAAAAGTAGATTTGATAAAGTTGCTACAAGAAATGCATCATAATGACGAAAAGGTATTAGATGAAACTCATGATGAGAATCAAAAAAATATTAATCATGATTTTGTTAGCCCCCCTATAAATTTTGATAAGCAAAACAGGGGGCTAAGATTGTTTCTGAGCCTTCAAGGAATGCATTTCCTCTGAAAACACATCATCCTTGAAGCCTCTTTGTGCCTTTTGTCCTTTGATGAAATCCTCTCTGCTGATTCCCATTATAAAGCCTCTCTGCTGGTGAAGAAATGCCCAAAAGGTCCTTTTTCCCTCTTATTTCACCCCCACCTAACTTCTATTTTGTCCCCTTTTTGTCTCCCCTTCTATTTCCCTTCTTACCTTTTAAATCCCCCCAAAATCCCCTTTATATTCTTCCTCTACCCCCTGCTTAGCCAAATTCCCCCTTATTCCCTCTATCGTTACTCTTCCTTGGCCTTAAAATGCATTAAAATGGGCCAAAACCCCCTCTCCACTTTATAATAGGGCTCAGCCCCTTTCTGCTAGCCCCCTCGCCTCTTTTCCCCCTTGTGACCAAGCGCTATGACAAAGCGCTGCCCCTTGAGGCGCTGATCACAATTATCGCATATCGCATTTTTGTTGTTTGTGGTTAGATGATCCATCGCAAATATTTGTGATGCGATCTGATCGCGTCACAAATATTTGCGATGTGATCGCCGATCGCTCCATCGCAAATCCTCCATCGTACTCTCCGATCGTGCATCGTAAATATTTGCGATGCGATCAATCGCCCTCCCGCCCGATCGCCGATTTATCGCACCGTCGCATCTTCTGCCCATCGCACTTTCCTCCATCGCAACCCCGCTCGATCACAATATCGCATCGCAAGCTCCTTCCTACATTTTGTGAATTCTCCCCGCTCCCCATTTGCGATTGCGATATGACCTCCCGGGCCCCACCACTTAACTCTGCCGCCGTGCATATAATATAAAGGGTCTTCCTTTGATAAGCCCTATTCTTGGTTTTATTTCATATTACAAAGGCCATGCACCCCATCGCATCGCAAACCTCATCATTTCGATTCCGCTCCACTCCATTTCTCTTTTTTTGCGATTTGCGATTGCAATGTGTGCCCCGGTCCCACATCCGCCCCTCCGCTTCATTGTTTTTTGGTTATTTCCTTTGTATTTCCCCCAAACGTTAATCTTTGGGCTTTACACTAACAACCATCTCTTCTGCCACTTTTCATTGTTTCCGCTATTCTCACTATTCCGCCACCTGTTCCTCCAGGCCTCTAAAGCACTTCTCCACCATTTCCCGGTTCACAACGGGATTATTTACTGTGCGGGTTAGCACAGAGAGGCCATTTCGGCCGGCCAGCGAAGCAGTAGAGACAGGATTTAAAGGGGGTTAATGATTGTTGTTGATATAATTAACGTTAACCCCGCATTCAAAGGAAAGGCATTGTTTGAAGACTAATGAGCGCACCAGCAATGCCATAACTGTGCTACCTAACAGCTGGACATTTTCCTCCAGAGGTACACCTTCCCAAAGTGTCCTCCATGCATCTCGAGCCCAGGAAAGTCAAAAAAACTGACAGAGCTTCTTAAAAGACTATTAGGCAGCAGTAATGAAGCATGGAGAGACTGATAGACCTTTGAACCAGTGCATTTATACCAAAATGGCAGCACAAGGCTCCAAACACCAGAAAGGACTCAGAAGAAACATCAGAGGTCAAATTCGACCTGACAGAGACTCCCCAGACAGATTACAGAGTACATGCAGCAGGGAATATTTTAAGAACCCCCCTAAATTTATATATATAATAAATAGGCGAATCCCCATGATACATAGGAAAAATGGAAGGCGATTTTATTAATAATATAATATGTATATATAATTTTTTGGCGAATCTCTCACGAGATTATATTATCTTGTAAAAACATGGCAAATCACCAGTACAAATGGCGAATCACTACTACAAAATGGTGAATCATTGTCTAGTGGAGTTCGGGTTATTGGTTCCAATGAAGATATGGTAGTTGAACCAGGAGTAGAAGGAAGAGAACCACCGAGACCAAGCATGGCACATGGTGACTCATGAGAGAAGTAGTTCTCGTGCAGTTTGGAAAACGCATTCTTATAGTTCTGCTAAGCATAGTGTTGTTGCTCATGCTACTACTAGCACTGATATTGAGGTTGGAGAGGAGTTTCAACAAATCGGGATCTCTGCAGATCATTTTGTTTCAACAATCCTCCAACACAAAGGCCCATTCCTCTACCGATTTCTTCAATGAGCAGAACAAGTCGAACAAAAATTAAAATGCCAATAACTAATGAACAGAGTCAATACGAAAATCCCAACACACCTCCAAACCGACAGTTGTGCCTCACTGTCTGCTATGCACATCCAAACCGACTCAGCTCATGGCAGAATTTTCTTGTGGGAATGGATCGGGGAATTCGAGGGGGCGGTATCATAAATTCATGAAGCTCAACTCATCCCTCCACAGTCCAATGCAACAATGGAGGTCGTCTCTCCTCCATGCATATAATCACCAACAGGCACTAGTAGTTACACCACTATTACACAATCCAGGCCTCTCACAACAGTGGCCTCTCACAAGTTTGACCAACGACGGTGCTTGACTAAAAAATTTAAAAATAAAAGTTTGACCAGGAAAAGTAGTATTCAATTTTTAATGTTGTAATTAAAGAATTCGACATCCCAATATATAAAAATACCATCAAACGAACATTATGCACTCCACTCATAAAACAGTTCAGGATAAGAGAAAGTGTAACTTCTCATTCCATTCATAACACAACTCATTATAAGAGAAAGTGTAGCTTCCCATATTGGTAAAACAAAAGGAGGAACTTTAATAATGATAAAACAATTCCAAAGTGTGGGGTATCCAACTTTTTATTCACACACCAAACAACCCATCAACAACTTACTTGCACTTGTCCTTGCCAGAAATCAGGAAATTGATTTTACATCATAAATTAATGAAAAAAATTGCATATGGTAGGGAGCCTTAGTCACCGGCTAAAATTTTAATGTTGGTCGTTATGGAAATCGACTTATTGCCAACTATCCAAACCTTGAAGTGAAAATTACATTACAGTATGTACAAAAATGGATATAGTTTGAACATGTAAACTCCCGAAGTTTTCTTGTGCCCCTCATTCATGGCTGTTGTTAAGCTGTAACATGGGAAACCCCCCCTTCCCTTATAGTTCGTTGCTTAGGGTTGCATAGTTTCCATATCCAACCATCAATCCAGTCAGCTTCTTATTATTCAGACGCTGTTGGTAAACCGTTGGTTTTTCAAATCTATTAGCAAATTATGAAAAAAATCAAATAAATAATTTTCCCTTTTTGCTTAGCGCCTATAACTAATGGCTGAGTAAGGACTGCATAAATGGGTTGATCTGATGCTCAAAAAATGCTAGGATTTTAACCATAGACTGTACTAAAAGAAACCAAAAAATTATTGGGAAAATTATAGCTGAATAATTTTTTCCCTCCAATATAAATTTGGCCCAGCAAAATGCTCTCCAGCAATAATTCTGCACTAGCTATTGCAATGGATTGGCCAGAACACTGACATCCTGTGCTCATAAAATTCTCAAAAATTACTCCCGGACTCCTCAAGCCAATCCGACCAAAACCCAGAAATGGTTTGGCCAAATCACGATCCTCCAAAATTGACCCCAATAAGCTCTACGCTCTCCCAGTGGTTGTTGAATACGTTGTCTACAAAATGATCGGTGAAATACTCAACAACCCTCCAAATGTGCAAAAAATAATCCCTCTTGCACTTCCTCTATCTTTCTCAACAAACAAGGCTCAAATGGTTAAGACCTTCCTCTGCAACTAATTCCAACTTTCAAAATTTTCCCTTTTTGCTTAGCGCCTATAACTAATGGCTGAGTAAGGACTGCATAAATGGGTTGATCTGATGCTCAAAAAATGCTAGGATTTTAACCATAGACTGTACTAAAAGAAACCAAAAAATTATTGGGAAAATTATAGCTGAATAATTTTTTCCCTCCAATATAAATTTGGCCCAGCAAAATGCTCTCCAGCAATAATTCTGCACTAGCTATTGCAATGGATTGGCCAGAACACTGACATGCTGTGCTCATAAAATTCTCAAAAATTACTCCCGGACTCCTCAAGCCAATCCGACCAAAACCCAGAAATGGTTTGGCCAAATCACGATCCTCCAAAATTGACCCCAATAAGCTCTACGCTCTCCCAGTGGTTGTTGAATACGTTGTCTACAAAATGATCGGTGAAATACTCAACAACCCTCCAAATGTGCAAAAAATAATCCCTCTTGCACTTCCTCTATCTTTCTCAACAAACAAGGCTCAAATGGTTAAGACCTTCCTCCGCAACTAGGCTTAACTCTCCTCATCTGCGCTCTCTTAGAGACTGCCACGCTACTCCAGAAATAGAATATCAATCTAAACCCTTGGAGGTTCGCCTATAGCTAAAAAGATAATGAACCTTGCAGTCAATAACAAACACAAGAACCCAGTTGCGTCCTCCAGAAATACACACTCCAAATTGAGGCAACCAAATGCAGATGTTAAAGATAAATAGCTCGAGCAACTGAGACCAGAATCAATGGTGCAATAATGCATGCAAAAGTAATAAATATTTGATCTTATTTTGAAGTTGATGTGCAGTAAAACCCTTGAACTTGAATTTTCTGGTAATTTTGAAAGTAAACCCTCAGGCTGGCAAGATCACCAGCTCTGATACCATTATAATATCCTAAATGGGATATTTTAGGAATTTTGTGGGAAATTAATTCAACCATAAAATCACCAAAAGATTTCCATGTAAAATAAATTCAGAAATTTAAGATGTTAACATTATAAACAATTTGCATAACATCAACCACAATATTTACGGCAAAAATGGAAATTTAATCTACAACTTCATAATAGACAATATAAGTGTGTGGAAGATCTCAGCCTTATTTTATTAATATAAAAGTGCTGGTGCAAAAACTAGCAATGGTTTAATAATGTCCCAAATAGATCTACAACAATGCCACAACTGGCCTCCAAAACAAATTGGAAATAAATTGCAACTTGTGAATCCTAAATGGGTCCGCCAAGGGAAGAGGTTGGTGCTCACCCACTCTCACTAAATAACCCAAGGGTTTTCTTCTTGGGGCTATTGCTAAAGTAGAGAATCAAGTTCTCAAACCTCTCACACAAACAATGATCCAATCCAAGAAATCTCCAAATGACCTTCGCTTCTCCTTTTATAGATCTGATGGATAGATCTCCAATCCTATAGAAGCATCTTATTTTATTATTTTATTATTATTCTAGAAGATCCTCCATCGACTCTATCAAAGTGACTTTAATTTAATTATATTTCACTAAATTCACTTTTGGCCCTTTTTCCTTTAAATATTATTTTTCCTTTAATTAAATGACTAATTAAAGCCATTTTTAATTAAGGAAAATGGTATATCACCCATGGTATCATCACTGGCCACTATAAGTCACCTCTCAGCATCCCATCCTGAATATCTCCTCATTCTGGTTCCAACAACCTATTACACTAAGGTGTTCTATCATGTATTCCTCTCAGAATGCCACCTTGAGCATAATTAATTGAGTTAAGCCCAAAAATAACTCAATTTTCTGAAAGTTGTCAAAATTCACTAAAACGAAAGGAAAACTGTGTGGATGATGGAATATATCAAGAAAATGCCATCGATCCTCATAGAAACTCCTCAAAACTCCTCCAAAAAGTACTTGGGCCCGCTAATGACACCAACCTATATCTATGACCTATCTGCTCCCAAGTCTGGAAGTCCATCCTAACCTTGTCATAGGTGATACCAAAAAAATGAATATTACACTTTACGACATCAGCTCAAGGGTAAAAACTTTCTTGCATTGGGTATTAGAACTCCATAGCTCTAAGGATCGTTTTGCAAGAGTGTAACATTCTAGCTTTCTTTTACTACTAGAATTTAATAAGAGGGGATATTATTCCATTGTTTGCATTATTGTCTCATTTGACTCATTGTGAGATTTTGTTTTTTTGTTTTAGTTTAATTGTGTTTCTTATCCTTATATGCTACACACTACATTCCATGATTTAGTGTGTTTTATATTAGCATGTGTTCACTAACTTGCTAACCATTTTTTCTACCTATGACAATAGCTTGTAGGCTACAACCATTCCTACCAAGCACTGGTGGATTGGTACACTAGTGCACCAAAACCACCATTAAAAATTACTTCAATGTATTATTATCCCAATAAAAACTTTACTTCATATACCAATATCAATCACATTAAAACTTTAGTAGCCGCTCAATTTAGATCATCATTAACAGTAATTTTAGATAGAACATCAAAAATAAGTACAAGAATATATGAGATGATAAGTCATTTTTTTTTAAATGAAAATTTTCAAGTGAATTTTATACTCCAGATACCCAACGGAAATGTCTCTTTGTAAATTGGATCACGTATCTTTGTAAATTAAATTCTAGTAAGTTTCACCATTTATATTTTTACTCATATTTGTTAAAGTGTTGAAGAACCTATAAAAAATGGTGGGTGGTAATTTATGGTAAATATATTATTTATGTCAGTGTGAACTATTTTCAATGAATGGTCATGTCCTTAGAGACATGAATCTTTAACACTAATTATTAGTTAATTATTCAATATATATATATATAGAGAGAGAGAGAGTATTCATAAAACAATTCTAGGAAGGGGAATTAGCCCTTATGGATGATAATATTGTTTTTACATCTTCATAGAATGGTGTGAATCTAAGTAGCTTTAAGAAATAGGAAGGAAATGACCCAACTCTTCTATATAAGATATTGGTCAAGAAGACAATAATTGATACTCTATTCAAATCAAGGTCGTATTTGAATCTTGTTGAAGTATATAGTTAATAAACTTGGATTGGATTTTCATGGACACCCTATCCCATATCCAATGGGATGGTACAAGAGGAAATAAAAAATAAATGTAAAAAATAGTGTAAAAAACAAATCAAATTTTCTATCAATGTTCATTTTATTGATGAAGTAGAATTAAATGTAATTCTACTTGATGCTTGTGGCATTGTGTTATAGAGTCCCTATATTTACATGTTCGACACAATCTTCATGTAGTGATCAAACAAACACCACCTCATCAATAATGAAAATTGCATCATCATCAATGCACACAAGGACAAGTCAATAATCTCACTGGTAAGTTCCAATGAGGATAAGCAAATCATCAATTCTAGAAATTTGTTGTTTTTAAGAGAAAAATATTTTGTAAAAGAGTCAATGAGAAGAAAGTCATGCTTGGTGAGATATACTTAGAATAGAAAAATAAAATTTAATATTTCCTACATATATAGGGGTCTATTCCAGGATCCCAAAGGGATATCACCTAATAGGGAAATGGAGCACGAGATCCAACTATTATTTAACTATCCATTGCCAAACATTTGGTTGAATAGGAAATCTACAATAAAATATAATGAAATGAGGAAGTAATAGTAGAAACTCCTACAACAATGTGTTATGCAATAAGCTCAAAAAATAGAAGAAAGGATAGATCAACGACTTAGAAATTAGCCTCTTAGATGGGGAAAGCTCATTTACATTACATAAATGAACAATTCTTGTACGATACAAATGAAAAAACCTACCTTCTATATATATGAGTCTAAGGGGTCACAATATAACAAGATGAGGACCACATGGGCACAACAATAACAATAATGGGGCTACACCTATGGGGCATAATAATAACAATATAGGGATTACATGGGCACAACAATAACAATAATGGGGCTACACTAATAATAACAATAAGGGGCTACACTATTATTATAGGGACCTAGCATGCCCCTCTCCTTCAAAAAGGTGTCATCCCCAATGCTTGAGTAGTTCATGAAGCTTCTGTATAGAATTATCATTCTCCCATGTGGAATCTTCAATGGATAAGTTCTTCCACTTGATGAAATAGTATGAAATTGATTGATTTTGTAGTTGTTGAGTTCTTGTTTCTGTGACTGATTCAGGTTCCAACATGTTTTTTCCTTCCTCGTCAAGTTCTTGCAATAGTGTTTGAACTGGGATTTTTTCACCTATAACCTTATTTAAGCATGAAACATGGAAAAATAGGTGCACTTAGGAAGATGCAGTAAGCTCCAATTTCTATTCCATAGTACCAATATTTTGCAACACCTTGTAAGGACCATAGTGCTTTGGCGATAATTCATTATCCTTCTTGCTTGCTTGAGGGACATTTTCTTGTATGGCTATAACCGTAAAATAACCCAATCGCCTACATCAAAACTTCTTTCACTGCGTTGTTGATCTACTTGTTCTTCCATTTCATTCTGCACCAAATTTAGATTATCCTTTAAGAGTTGGAGATATTTTTGTTGATGCTTGATGTGATATTCCACTGCTTGGACTTAAAGAATATTTCGATGTTTAAAACTCTAGTGACCATAATTGTGCAGTTATGCCTTGTTGTTATTTGTTTAGAGGCTTTGTCATGCTATTAGGGCTTATTATCTTTCTTGGTTTCCCTGCGATACCCCTTAATTCAAATTCCTTTCCTTCCCAAGAAAATTTCAGGAAAAGTTCTTGAAAATTAAAAGCTATCACACCCAAATATTGTAACCATTGGACTCCTACTACAACATCAGCACCACCCATTGGAATGGAAAGCATTGGTATATTAAATACATATTCCCCAATTGTTAGCCTAATATTATGGCACATTCTAGAGCAATTTATAGTTCCTCCATATTTAACCATCACTTGACACTCGGGTGTTGCATATAGGAAGAAATTCAATTCCTTGGCTATATTACAATGAATACAATTATGGGTACTACCTGAATCAATAAACACTATTACCTTTTTATTCTTGATATGTCCTTCAATCTTGAGAGTTTGAGGAGTGGTAATTCCTACCAATGCATTACAAGATATGGCCAAATTCATTTCTTCTTTCTCTAGGCTTGATTCCTCGTGTATATCCTCTTCTTCTAAAGTTTATTGTTCCTTTTCATCCTCCTCTTCACAATATATGCAAACTAATTTCTTCCCATCACACTTATGACCTTTAGTGTATTTTTTATCACAATTGTAACAAAGCCATTTTTCTCTTTTTTCTTCCAATTGTTGTGGTGTCAAACTTGTAGGTTGTGTAAGGCTAGGAGTAGCAACACTTGCATTTTTATCGTTGTGAGTGGTAGGCTTCCTTGTCACCATAATTTTGCTCTCAATTTTCCTTGCCAACCTGAATGCCTGCTCCACTGAATCAAGGTCCAAAAGGCGAACCTCATGCTGAATGTTATCATTTAAAGTCCCTATGAATACATCAATCCTATGCTCCCATGGAATATCATTTACCCTTATATTCAATTTTTGGAAGTCCTCAATGTGATCCACCATTGAATCCTTTTGTTTGAGATTTATCAATTGGCTAAAGAAGGTGGTGATATTTGTATCCTCGTAATGTGATATCATATCATCCGTAAAAATTTACCAAGTTACAAGTGGTTTACGCAAACAAAGCCATCGATACCATACAAACTGATTTGGTTCTAAATATAAAGTTTCAATGCCTACTTATTGTGTGTGTTGCACATTATGGAGATCAAAGTATTGCTCCATTTGTAGTATCCATGTTATCAGATCCTTGCCATCAAACTTCCTCATATCGATATTTTGAATATGGTGGGTCTTCAGTCCAGCACTATAGGATGTGGAATCTGTTGGGGTTCCCATGTTTTGGCCAGATTGGCAAGACCAAAAGATGAGACAACATCAGAACCACTTTTGGGCCCTAGGATCTAGCCCTCCTGGACCCAGAGAGGGATCTCTCCAATAAAACAAAGAATGATATATCTTTGAAGGCTCAAAATGAGATGTTAGGCTAGTTATGAAGCACAAAGGGGGTTTTAAACGATTTGGTTGAAGGGCTGCTAGGTTGATTAGGAGATCATGGACTGGGAAAGTAATGGAAGGAAAGGAACAAAATAGCAGGATGTTTCAGCAAGGATAATAGGTCAAGAAAGTGCCTACTTATTGTGTGTGTTGCACATTATGGAGATCAAAGTATTGCTTCATTTGTAGTATCCATGTTATCAGATCCTTGCCATCAAACTTCCTCATATCGATATTTTGAATATGGTGGGTCTTCAGTCCAGCACTATAGGATGTGGAATCTGTTGGGGTTCCCATGTTTTGGCCAGATTGGCAAGACCAAAAGATAAAACAACATCGTAACCGCTTTGGGCCCTAGGATCTAGCCCTCCTGGACCCAGAGAGGGATCTCTCCAATAAAACAAAGAATGATATATCTTTGAAGGCTCAAAATGAGATGTTAGGCTAGTTATGAAGCACAAAGGGGGTTTTAAATGATTTGGTTGAAGGGCTGCTGGGTTGATTAGGAGATCATGGACTGGGAAAGTAATGGAAGGAAAGGAACAAAATAGCAGGATGTTTCAGCAAGGATAATAGGTCAAGAAAGTGCCTACTTATTGTGTGTGTTGCACATTATGGAGATCAAAGTATTGCTCCATTTGTAGTATCCATGTTATCAGATCCTTGCCATCAAACTTCCTCATATCGATATTTTGAATATGGTGGGTCTTCAGTCCAGCACTATAGGATGTGGAATCTGTTGGGGTTCCCATGTTTTGGCCAGATTGGCAAGACCAAAAGATAAAACAACATCAGAACCACTTTTGGGCCCTAGGATCTAGCCCTCCTGGACCCAGAGAGGGATCTCTCCAATAAAACAAAGAATGATATATCTTTGAAGGCTCAAAATGAGATGTTAGGCTAGTTATGAAGCACAAAGGGGGTTTTAAACGATTTGGTTGAAGGGATTCTGGGTTGATTAGGAGATCATGGACTGGGAAAGTAATGGAAGGAAAGGAACAAAATAGCAGGATGTTTCAGCAAAGATAATAGGTCAAGAAAGTGCCATCCATTGGGCTATGGAGTCATGAAAGGAAATTACTTGCATCCACTAGCCAAGGCTTCCAAAAGGCAAGTCATCTAATACTAAAGGATATTTTAGATTAGATGATGGAATGGAACATTAAGGAAAGAAAGGTGAAAGAAGGAAAGCAACCCATTTTCTGTCTATAGATCAGACCAGAGGTCATTTAACTCCAGATCTGCTTGGACATACTCAAAGGAAGCTCTCAAAGGAGGCACAAAGGGGCAGCTTGTAGATCAGACCAGAGGTCATTTAACTCCATATCTGCTTTAGCAACTCCAAGGGGAAAACAAATATAAGATAAACAAATCGATCTTAGAAAGGTAAGCTGGTCGCGCAAGGATCCTAGTGGACAGGGCTAACTCTAATCCCCAGTGTTCCCAAACCTTCCAACTTAAACCCAGCAAGAACATCTAAGAACTGATTCATTTAATTCATACATCAGAGAGTAGGCAATATCATCCACTACACTGGTTAAATCAACTAAAAACAATTCTCAGATAACACATAAAGCAGAAAACATAAAGGTAGGGAGAGCAGGAAACATAGGGCACCTAACAAGGGTGAATCCTATGTTATACTTCTGTTGCCTACCAGAAGAACATGAAACAGTATGAAGATGTAATAGACAGAGTTAGGAAACACATCACCAATAGTAATAGACCAGGATCCTGTGAAATGTGCTTGATTAATGATGCAAAACCAATCATGTACAATATAGCTCAATGGCTAATACACTCCAGACTTCTCCTCCCAGCCTATTACATACAACTACTTTGCTACTCCCTCCCAAGACTGTTCTAACAGTCAAAATGAATCCCTCTAACAGCAAATCCTCAACAACTGAACAACAACCTTTACATTATGTTCTCGGGAATTCTTATAGGAGAAGAGAGAAACAGAGGTAGATGAACAATTAAAAGGATCTCATTAAGACAGAATGGTGGAAGGTTTCACGCCTATACTGCTTAATGGCTTTCTGCAGTGCTGCATGTACTCTGTAATCTGTCTGGGGAGTCTTTGTCAGGTCGAATTTGACCTCTAATGTTTCTTCTGAGTCCTTTCTGGTGTCTGGAGCCTTGTGCTGCCATTTTGGTATAAATGCACTAGTTCAAAGGTCTGTCGATCTCTCCATGCTTCATTACTGCTGCCTGACAGTCTTTTAAGAAGCTCTGTCAGTGTTTTTGACTTTCCTGGGCGCGAGACGCATGGAGGACGTTGTGGGAAGGTGTACCTCTGGAGGAAAATGTCCAGCTGTTAGGTAGCGCAGTTATGGCATTGCTGGTGCGCTCATTAGTATTCAAACAATGTGTTTCCTTTGAATGCGGGGTTAACGTTAATTATATCAACAACAGTCATTAACCCCCTTTAAATCCTGTCTCTGCTGCTTCGCTGGCCGGCCGAAATGGCCTCTCTGTGCTAACCCACACAGTAAATAATCCTGTTGTGAACTAGGAAATGGTGGAGAAGTGCTTTGGAGGCCTAGAGGAATAGGTGGCGAAATAGTGAGAATAGCAGAAACAATGAAAAGTGGCGGAAGAGATGGTTGTTACTGTAAAGCCCAAAGATTAACGTTTGTGGGAAATACAAAGGAAATAACCGAAAAACAATGAAGCGGAGGGGCGGATGTGGGACCGGGGCGCTCATTGCAATCGCAAATCACAAAAAAGGGAAATGGAGTGGAGCGGAATGGAAATGACGAGGTTCGCGATGCGATGGGGTGCATGGCCTTTGTAATATGAAATAAAACCAAAAATAGGGCTTATCAAAGGAAGACCCTTTATATTATATGCACGGCGGCAAAGTTAAGTGGTGGGGCCCGGGAGGTCATATCGCAATCGCAAATGGGGAGCGGGGAGAATTCGTAAAATGCAGGAAGGAGCTTGCGATGCGATATTGTGATCGAGTGGGGTTGCGATGGAGGAAAGTGCGATGGGCAGAAGATGCGACGGTGCGATAAATCGGTGATTGGGCGGGAGGGCAATTGATCGCATCGCAAATATTTGCGACGTGATCAAATCGCATCTCAAATATTTGTGATGTGCGGTCGGAGAGTGCAATGGAGGATTTGCGATAGAGCAATCGACGATCGCATTGCAAATATTTGCGATGGATCATCTGACCACAAACAACAAAAATGCAATATGCGATAAGTGCGATCAGCGCCTTAAGGGGAAGCGCTTGGTCATAGCACTTGGTCACAAGGGGGAAAAAAGGTGAGGGGGCTGGCGGAAAGGGGCTTGCCCTATTATAAAGTGGAGAGGGGGTTTTGGCCCATTTTAATGCATTTTAAGGCCAAGGAAGAGTAACGATAGAGGGAATAAGGGGGAATTTGGCTAAGCAGGGGGTAGAGGAAGAATATAAAGGGGATTTTGGGGGGATTTAAAAGGTAAGAAGGGAAATAGAAGGGGAGACAAAAAGGGGACAAAATAGAAGTTAGGTGGGGGTGAAATAAGAGGGAAAAAGGACCTTTTGGGCATTTCTTCACCAGCAGAGAGGCTTTATAATGGGAATCAGCAGAGGGGATTTCATCAAAGGACAAAAGGCACAAAGAGGCTTCAAGGATGATGTGTTTTCAGAGGAAATGCATTCCTTGAAGGCTCAGAAAAAATCTTAGCCCCCTGTTTTGCTTATCAAAATTTATAGGGGGGCTAACAGTGGCTCCACATGGGGATGGCTTCTTCTTGAAGGACTCAAGAATTCAGAAAATGATCTCTTGGTGTAGGCGAGATGCCTGCTGCTATAAGCCATCTTTCTTCTTTCTTTAGATCAGCTGCCAAAAATCCTGAAGACATTATATCAGCAGTAAAATTTCTCCCAAACAACTACCTACCCACACTATAGTCCTAACATTTTTTCTTCTTAGGTGCATTTGGACTTGCAGACCCTTTTACATCATCATTTTTTTACAAACAGGAAAAATAAACTTATTCTACTTCTACCCTTATTACTCCATGAGACCAGATTAGACTGTTGGCCTCATATTTTCTCTACCTAATCTAATATCTGCTAGGATTAAACTGTCTAGCAGATTTCTTCCCTACATTCTAAGACAGAATTTGAAAATCAGTCAAGCCAGGATCAGACTGTCTAACTTGCTGGACTTTGCAGAAACTAAAAAAAAAATAACTACATGCTCACAGGCTGAGCTTTATTGAGCTTTTCCTACCTACCCTACTCTAACTGAAATATTTACAATCTAGCTTACAAACATTGTCTTCTAATGTAACCAGTCCATCAAGTGATCCCATGGCTGGTCCTTTTTTCTCAACTCCTTGAGCAGGCTGGATAGGCAGGGCATCTCCCATTCTTTTTGTTCAATAACAGCAGCTTTAAAAAATTTCCTTTCTATCTGCAACATGCTGCTCAACAAGACCTTTGATCCTTCTTCATATGTTTGTAGGAAATGTGCATAAGGATCATGAACAGATACCTGGATAGAAATATCTGGCAAGAAGGCTTCGACCGGGATCTCTTATTCTTCCACTCGATCAAGAAGAAGACTCTCTTGAGAGAGAGAATCTCCCTCAGCTTCTGAATTGGAGGACTCATCGTATATTGGAGCCAAGTCCTCTTGGAGCTCTAATATGTTCTTCTTTGATGTGTAGAGCTCTGTGAAAAGATCTGTGTATTCTTGAGCAGGTGTGTATTCCTTTGCTTCTTCCTTTTCAAGAGAGGGCCCTTTAATTTCATTCTGCTCAAGAATCTCTTCTTTGATTTTCTCCTTATCTTCTGAAAAAGAAAGCTGCTGGTTTCCAGTCTCACTCATGATCTATGGTAAAGCAGACTGAAGATTCAAAGAATATTCATCTGCTATTATACTGTTGTCGCTCTCGCCATCAGTGTCATAAATAGGTGGACTTGACCAAGTCAACCATTTTGGATGCTCAGTAGGACTTCCTTCGTCATAATCCACAGAGGAGTCTTCTGAATCTGAATCATAAAACTCATGAGATAAGTGAGACAGAGTGTGTGATCTATAGAAGATTTCGGAGGTGGACCGCTGGTTTAATATCTGATCAATATCTTCCTCTGTCAAAGGCGGGGTTTCCCTTTCATCGTGGACAGAAGAACAGCAGTCCTCTTTCTCTTGTGTTAGCTGATTGGGAGGCGGGATGTTCTCTTGAGCCTCTTCTTCCATATCAGATTTTTACTCTTCTGTGTGATCTCTTGCTTCCTCAAGGCAGCTTCCCCTATCAGCCTTTGCTAATAGGTCCTGATATTCTCTGGTCAGCGTTACACAAGGCATAGGTAAGCAATCAGGTAGTTCCTGATCACTAACCTCCTCATCTTCTACAGATTCTTGAGCATCATACATGTCCTGCTCATCTTCTCGGTCTTGAGTTTGTTCTTGTTCTGAAGAAGACATGGGTTGTTCTAAATAATCATCATCTGTATTCATATTAGCCACGTATGTCTCCAGCACTTGACCAAACATTTCTGTTATTCTACATACTTTATTATACAAAGCCTCATACTTTGTATCTCTATCCATGTTTGGATCCATATTTATGCAAAGAAGGCTATTGCTTCTCTTCAACCAGTTCAAAGTCTTTTACCAGTGGAGTCATTTGGTCTTTTGGATCATAGGGAGTGTGGAGTCGCCAGGTGCATGAATTTGACTTTTGAAGCAGGTTGTTGTCCACCATCAGCAATTGAATGCCAATCTAAAGGCAAAGTGGTCTTCTCCCCAGCGGAGTCGCCATTATGTTGGGGTGCCCATGTTTTGGCCAGATTGGCAAGACCAAAAGATGAGACAACATCATAACCGCTTTTGGGCCCTAGGATCTAGCCCTCTTGGACCCGGAGAGGGATCTCTCCAATAAAACAAAGAATGATATATCTTTGAAGGCTCAAAATGAGATGTTAGGCTAGTTATGAAGCACAAAGGGGGTTTTAAACGATTTGGTTGAAGGGCTGTTAGGTTGATTAGGAGATCATGGACTCGGAAAGTAATGGAAGGAAAGGAACAAAATAGCAGGATGTTTTAGCAAGGAGAATAGGTCAAGAAAGTGCCGTCCATTGGGCTATGGAGTCATGAAAGGAAATTACTTGCATCCACTAGCCAAGGCTTCCAAAGGGCAAGTCATCTAATACTAAAGGATCTTTTAGATTAGATGGTGGAATGGAACATTAAGGAAAGAAAGGTGAAAGAAGGAAAGAAGCCCAGTTTCTGTCTATAGATAAGACCAGAGGTCATTTAACTCCAGATCTGCTTGGACATACTCAAAGGCAACTCTCAAAGGAGGCACAAAGGGGCAGCTTGTAGATCAGACCAGAGGTCATTTAACTCCATATCTGCTTTAGCAACTCCAAGGGGAAAACAAAGATAAGATAAACAAAGGGATCTTATAAAGGTAAGCTGGTCGCGCAAGGATCCTAGTGGACAGGGCTAACTCTAATCCCCAGTGTTCCCAAACCTTCCAGCTTAAACCCAGCAAGAACATCTAAGAACTGATTCATTTAATTCATACATCAGAGAGTAGGCAATATCATCCACTACACTGGTTAAATCAAATGAAAACATTCCCAGATAGCACATAAAGCAGAAAACATAAAGGTAGGGAGACCAAGAAACATAGGGCACCTACAAGGGTGAATCCTATGTTATACTTCTGTTGCCTACCAGAAGAACATGAAACAGTATGAAGATGTAATAGACAGAGTTAGGAAACACATCACCAATAGTAATAGACCAGGATCCTATGAAATGTGCTTGATTAATGATGCAAAACCAGTCATGTACAATATAGATCAATGGCTAATACACTCCAGACTTCTCCTCCCAGCCTATTACATACAACTACTCTGCTACTCCCTCCCAAGACTGTTCTAACAGTTAGAATGAATCCCTCTAAGAACAAATCCTCAGCAACTGAACAACAACCTTTACATTATGTTCTCGGGAATTCTTATAGGAGAAGAGAGAAACAGAGGTAGATGAAAAATTAAAAGGATCTCATTAAGACAGAATGGTGGAAGGTTTCACGCCCATACTGCTTAATGGCTTTCTGCAGCGCTGCATGTCAGGGAAAATTTTAGGGGTGAATTTTAGCCCAAAGGCGAATTTTAAAGGGTTTTAAATTTTAGAAGGGCGAATTTTTTATATAAACCCATTTTGTATAGTCTTATATAATTAGCCCTATAATTATTTTAAAAATAATTAATTATTAGCGGTTAGCCAAAACAAATAAATGCGCATAAAAATTTAAACGATGATTCGCCTCCCAATTTCTGGGTTGGAGCGGATTCTCATGGCATTCGCCATGATTTACTGGGTAGAGAGGGATTCGAGTGACATTCGCCCCCCATTTTTTACTAGGGTTTATCTGCAGAGTGTCGAGTTCCTTATGCTATGAGTTACATTCGGCCCCCATTTTTTACGGGTTGGGGTTTCTCTGCAGAGTGTTGATTTCCTTATGCCGTGAGTTACATTCACCCCCTATTTTTTACTAGTTGGGGTTTCTCTGCAGAGTGTTGATTTCTTTATGCCATTCAGATAGTTGTAATTTGAGTTTTGTTTGAATTCATAAAACCCAACAAAATATTGCAGGGATCCGCAGATGGGGTGATTGACCAAGGGCAAGGTATGAGAATTGACCTAGGGCATCTGGCAGATGCAAACGATGGCAGCAATAAGCGGTGAAGGTTCTGGGTGTAGCCAGCAAAAGGACTTCAGGGAATGTTTTGGGCAGTACAGCTCCACTCACCACTTCAATTGACATGAGCCGAGGTAGCAATGTTCTGAGGTAGAATGTCGCAGATTTGTGGCAGCCGGTGATGGATAATGGATGGAACAGGGAGAAGTACATCCACCCTTGCACCACATCATTCACAGAGTTGGGAGGATAGTGCATACTTAATCCTAATTGTGGCGATACAGTGGATAATTTAGACATGGAATGAGGTGTTTATCTAAAACTGGTGTTGCAGTAGTAGGTTGTCGTGAGGCTCTCCAAGGAGAATTAGGTGACAATGAGTGTGGCCAGTGATATTGTCAGAGGGCCAAGAGGTAACAAGGACTGTAGAGGAGTAGCACTTCCAGCTGCAGCAATGAGGTTGGCAGCGAAAGCGGGAGGATTGAATTTTGCATTGGGCATCTAATGGCTCCACCTAGACATAGAAGACTGCGAAGAAGGGGCACTAGCCAAACAAAAATTGCAAGTCAAAAGGGAGGCTTCTGATTCATTTAAAGTCACCAAGGCCAAGCAGGACATGCTCCAGGCCAACAGTAGATTTCTCCATGGCTGACCCATGGCTGGTAAGGCAGTCATTATGGACTTGGATGAGGCGGTAAAATAAAGACACAGGGAAGTAGCAGCTGAGGAGGTGATAGCTCAGGTAGAGGCATGGGTGAGAGGCCAGGGAACTCACAGACCCAGGAGATGGAAGTTCTTTCAGCTTGCAGACCATGGTGGCCCAAGAAATTTCTTTGGAGTGCAAGGAAATTATGGACCTATAGCACCAGCTAGGCATATTTGAAGGGATATTTGAAGCCTTTGTGAAAAAGGTCTTTGGTATTGGCATTTCAGTTAAGAGAGTTGATGGGGAATTCAGCAGGGCAATCGAAGCAGAGGGGTCATGCGGCTTTAGGGGCACCCATGACAAACCTATTGTCATTCTGGAAGAACCTCAGCCACAGATGCCTCAACCAGTGGACCAGACCAAGCAACAGTCCAAGGGACACAGCCAGGAGGAGGTAACTTTGGAAATTTCCCCAAGAAAAGCCTTCTGTCTTCTTGTATTTAGCTATGTGTTTATACAGTACATTGTGAGTATGGTCCAACCTACAGGATATATATCCTAGAACAGCCATGCCAATTTGAACCACAGGCCATGCATGGATTGTTGAAATACCAATTTGAAAACGATCAGTTTCAAACGCACTTTATATGCTTGATCTTTTATGTTTGCTATCTATATTGTAACATGAGGCATAGATTTTGTAGATAATATTCAAAGAAATAATAGAAAAGGAGAAGACATAATGAAAAAATCAAATCAATGAGTAGAATAACTGTAGAAAAAAGAAAATGCACAAACATAAAAATAATGCCCAACATGGAAAAAATATAATGATTTGAAGGACAAAATACAAAATATCTAAACAATTACTCCACGGACATCTCAATATTCAATAAGAGCTTCTGATATGTATGCCACAATGCCTGAAGTAAATGTTTGAGTGCATATTTATCATTGAATACTCCCCAAACTACCATTTACATATTCCTAGAACCAGTTATATCTTTTGAGCATAACATGCCACATGTTTCTTGTATCAACTCTCATCAATCCTTATTCACCAAACTTGCACAGTTAAAATGTGAAGGTTTGAAGCTGAAAATTTCTGAACAATTGACTGAATTAGATAGGTCCAGACCATATAAGTGTGAGTGATTTTGAACATACTCCTATATGATTTGGAACATACTCCTATATCCAAGAAATGGATCATAAAGATAGTTGTTTATTTCTCTATCAACATTGCTACTCAAGTGCTTTGCTATTGACTCCAGCCCGGTACAAATGTAGAGGCTGCATGCTTTATCATCATCTTCATCAGCTTCAATGATTGAAGAAATCTCAAGCTGAGTAGGTGCTAGCACAAATAAAACATCTCCTTGTTGCAGGCTACTGATTGACTTGTTATTTACTGTCATTACTCCCTTACCATATAGAACTAGAAAAATTGATGGCCCTGGGACTGGAGGAAAAGTTATAGTTCCACTAGAGGGAAGGATGCAATGATCAACTTCAAATTCATCGAAGGGTGGTGAGTACCTTGATGTAAATTCATCCACGGGTACTCCTTCCAAAATTTCTGGCAAGCCCTAAAGAAGTCCACAAAAAGAAATGGCATTGACCTTTCCTGAGAAGGGATGATAAACTGCTCACAAAGAAAAGGGAAATTATCCTTGATAGGACATACCTATTTGTACGTTAGCATTGAGCAAAGAGTTTCAACATCACGATACTTTGGGGTTAAACCATCTCGCACAACATTATCTGATGTAGCCAACATTCAACACATTCCCCATACAAATAGGCATGTGGTTCATTTGCATCCAAATAAAGCGCTTCTACAGGAGCTAGCTTGATATAGTTGAAAAAAAAATGCAGACAAAACCCCAACATCATCTGGGTATTGGCTTTCAGCGTTAGAACAAGTTGCTCCTTTGGAGTTAAATTCCTTATCTGTTTGAATATATAAATTTTCAGAATCATCCCCTGGGAGAAAGCTGAATGAAATGAAACATTCACGTTCCTAATATTTTTAAGCTTCAAATAGTACATAATAGGATGTTCAGTGACCAACCTGATTCTCCTCATTCAACCGCTTTTTTATTTTTGACAGTGCCTCTGCCACTGCCTCTTTATTGAGAGTCATGAGTTGAGTGAAAGCAGACCTCAATGGATTTTTCACATAAGCATCAATTTTCTCATGCAGCTCTGCATTCATGAGTGCTTGTGCTACAACTTCTCCAATAATATTCTCAATCTTAGGCACAATTTGCAGGACATCCTTAAGATCCTACAACAAGTATAGAATGTAACTATCCTCCCTCTGAATGGAATTGTACTTAATATAAAATGCAAAGAGAAAACTACTATGAATTCCATATCATGCAAAGAATTGAGTTTCACTGAAGTCCAAACCTAACAGACTCTCTTCTCTCATTCCCAGGTTTCACAGTCATCATAAATTTGATAAATTAATGGTTCCAAAGTTATACCTTACTTCCACTTAGAAACAGATTTCCTTGCCACTCCCTTACACATTCACAAACTATTTATTGAGATCGGATACAATAAGTCATAATCCTAATGATTTCAAGTGCTTTGTCAGAAAGAACCCTCGCACACTCTGGCTACCTTGTTATTAACGGCTTTGAAGTGTGTCATGTCATTGTGAGGCCTTCTAATGCCTAAAATAAACAGTGCACTTGTGAAAGTATTGCTTGACAAATAAAGGAATTCAGGGAGGAAATTCCCAAGAGTTGATATAAGGAAACAAATGTTACTTGTGCACTGACAAACCCACAGAAGGCCTCAAGCTCAGTAAGAGCTCAAGCCATTTCAGGCTTATGATTAGAGTCCTTGTAGTTCTTTGGCTGAGCTTCATGTAAAAGCCGAGCAAGATCCTTGTCTGGATGTGCTTGTATGGATGAAGCTTTCCCTACTGAAAGAACCTGCATAAATTATACAGATTTAGAAATTCACCACATGGATCAGTCCCCATAAGAAGAGAAAGCACAAACAAAATTGTGTTAAGAATAAATTTCAATATTAGAGCGCACAGTACTTGACATTAGACATTAGGCTTGATCCATTTCTTTTAAACCACCTCATAAAGAAGGAAAACCAAATTTTATGCAGAATTATCTCACTTAAACTCTATGAGAGGCAAGAACACCCTAAAAAAGATCTAGAATTACCCCATCTAATGAAACTAGTTCAAGTCAGTGGAAAACTACTCCACTGACTATTGGTTAATCATAAGATGCTTCTAATCTATGTAGATACTAGGGATAATTTGTAATTATGTAATAGGTGTTTAAATTAAATCCCTAATAAGGAAAGGAAACTGGAAAACGTAATTCTAACTTAAAATGAACCTATTTATGTGCCTTGAAGAGTAGAGCAGAGTAATTATTAATATGGAATGAATCCCACCATATTTATTTTTTGATACCTTTAAACTAATTGGAATTTGAGAGATTTATCATTTGACACTACTAATGAAATTTCCAAATCAAATATGGTAATATCATGATGGAAGGATACTTATAATGTTGGGCACGAATTGTCATACACCTGTTTTTTGCTAATTGTGATGTATAATTCATAGTGAGTCTTTATGTACAGGCTTACCCAGGACTGCTAACAGGTGGAGTAGAAGCTGATGTGATGGCTGCAAATGAGCTGGAAACCCATCCATTCCTCCAGGAAAGCCATTATATTTATTTTTCTTTTTGAATTGATCTCAACCTGTAGCAAAATATCTATGTTCCCTTAATTTTATTTAGCAGGAAAAATTAAGATTAAGGACTGTTATAACTTATGCACAATTTTTCCTTTAATTGTGTAAATCTAGAATAAATATTAGATGTTTACCAACTCTTATGTATGGATGTCAAATCTTTTCTGCCTTGATTTAGCAACTATAAAAGTGCCTTCCTGCTCCTATAGTGACCTCTTATTTTGGTTCAATTGTTTTTATAGTTGGATTTTTAGAGGGAAACATTCTTCAAAGCTAGAAATCATCTCTGGATCTATAAACAGTGGGTTCGGTTTAATTAGTTATCATATATGTTTTCTAAGATTAGATATTTGTGAGCTTTAAAGTGAATCTAAATATAATATTTGTCATGATGATGAGACTTACTGTTATAAATTATAATTTAAATTTTCAACAAGGAGATAACAGTTACAGTTTGAAATGTTTCAAAATTTTCAATGGAGAGATATCTCTGCTCTTGGATAGATATCCTTGCCAAAGATAAATTTATGCACAAAAGGTGTCATATTAAGAGTTATGCGAGGGTTCATCTTACAAGGAAAAAATTAGTGGGTTTTTGAAATATTTTTTAACTCGGTTTTGGGTCAATATCAGAGAGATGATGAATAACTGTTACTACCACCATAATGGGATGCTGCAGAATACATTTCAAAAAGTGCATCCTGATTTGATGTAGCTACTAGCCATATACTTGGCTTCTCTTTCTCTTCACTTTTTTTCTTTTCTTTTCTATTGCTTTACAATTATAATAGATTAGATATATTGTTATCTAGGAGATGCAACTAATTCTCCTAATTTGCACGTAGCTTACAAGCAGAGTGCTTCCCTTACAATTGTTGGGGTGTGCCAAACGATTTTGTGTCATTACCTTGTGAAGTTGTTTCTTATATCTGTGATAGATTGGTCATTCATCTCTCTGTCTCTCTCTCTCATGGAAAGATACTCGAATTGTGATGGTTCTTATCCTTCATATTGGCATGAGTGATAAATTGTGATTCTCATCTCATGACAAGTTTTGAAGGGGTAATTCACAAGTATGCTAATGGCACAAACCTTGATTTTTGCTTGGAGATTGTATATGATGGTTGTGGACCCTCTTACTTCTTCTTGGTGGTGCAAGGGATGCTACATAATTGATTCAGTGGATTTCATTGTATGTATAGTTTTCACTTAATTTCTACATTTAAATCGATGCATTGTATTTTCATAATCTTTGACCCTTTGGAATTATTAACTAATTTTTTCCAAGGATTTAATGGTATACTAATGGTGGTTGTGTGAATTAGATGTAGCATAGTTAATTGACAGAAGACAAGGGTAAAGGTTTTTTGTGTGTCTTGCATGCAGCATAAGGTATGTTGACCAATGTTCCTTTCATGGGACTGGTTGATTGGGATACTTGTGGAGCCCAGATTAAATAATTAAATATCCAAGCTTGTTTCTTGAAATTGTTTGGTATTGGCATGTAACTCAAATTCAAGGTCTCCTCCATTCATCTTTAGAGTTTCTTGCTGTTGGGATTCCCTATGAAGTGGTGATTGCCTGCTTGACATGGAGGTATATTGGTCATGCGATCATTTGAATTGGGTTTTTCTCCTTGGCTCTAACTGGTACATATGATCTACCAGTCAATAAATATTTCAGCAGAGACTATAATTTATCCTATTTGAAGAAAAATATCATCAATTTGTCAAGGTTGGAACTGGGTTTTGTCTTTGCCAGTCGAGAACCCCAGCAGTCATGTTCTTGTCATTGTCCATTTGGTCACATTGGTGGTTGTTGTTACCCCTAATGCTGACATGATTGGTAAATGCATATTTCATGGGTAACTTGTAGGATGCTCAAGGGCTATAGACACACACTTATTTTTGGTTGAGAGTAGTCCTTCATGTGATGATATTCCTGGATGTTCAGCATAGTGATTCTACTTGATAACAATGTGGTTGCCTTGGTTGGAATGATGATTATAGCCTTCACAAGGTTAGATTATCAGTGGAGGTTGCTTGAGTGGTGCATAATGTTCTTCATGAACCAACGTCAAGGTGGTAAAATAATCACATCTTGGTCACTTTCACCGTGTGCTGCATGGTTAGATCATAAGTATCCTCTGATGTGGTAATACACTTACCTAGTTTCATTCATGTTCATGCCATTTTTCCATAGTTTTACCTAGGAAATTTGTTTTACCTAGGTAGGGAAGACTTGGGAAAAATTGAAAGAAATGTTGAAGGTCCTAGCTCTGTGATAGCATTTTCTTCTCTTTATATATACTCAATTCCAGTTTTAGCAAAGTTGTGGGCCAACTTGATGCCTGGAAGCTGCCGAAATACATATCATTCTGGAATAAATTCACCATAATTCTTTCTGCAACAATTAGACAAATCATTAAGACGAATGGGGAATTAATTTTTGGAAATTGGGTCTAGGTGAAGAACAAGAGTTGCACATACTTGAGTTGAATTCCCTCAGTTATATGTTGAGGTTGTTTGCGTAAGGAGTAAATTTACATTCACGGATATTTACCAGATTGAAGACTGAAAATTGATGCTTTTGTTTGCACTGGTATATTGTTTCCTTGGTGTGTAAGATTAGGTCGTTGCTTGGTACTCATTGACAATCTCCTTGGCATTTAGATTTTTGCTTGGCACTTGTATAAACGTAGAAAAAAAGATGATGTTTTTTTTTGCACTGGTATATTGTTTCCTTGGCACATGTATAAACCTTGAAAAAGTTTCTTGCTTCTGTTTGCACTGGCATATTGTTTGTATTTCTAATTTGTGAAATCTATTGTGTGATAGATTCGAGAAGTTAGACCAAAGGTTACCTTAGTAGCCCACATGGCAGCATCTGTTGCAAACTATGATTATATTGTGGATTTGGAATTTCAGACTGATGGCTTTATCCGAATTAAGGTAGGAAACTCTGAAATCTTTCCTTGAGAAAGCAACTTGTCAAGTTATTTTTACTCAAGCGCAGATTAGAAGGGTTAAGATTTTGACCATTTTATTTGGCACACAGGTTGGACTAAGTGGGATCTTGATGATCAAAGGTACAAAATATGAGAATGTCAACTAGATCAATTCCGAGGATGAGATTCATGGGACTTTGCTTGATCAGAATACAATTGATGTCCTCCATGATTATTATGTTACTTTCTACCTGGACATGGATGTTGATGGTACAGATAATTCCTTTGTTCAGGTCAAGATGGCCAAGCAAACGGTGAAGAATGGACAAACTCCAAGAAAAAGTTTTTGGAAAGCAGAGAGACACATAGCAAAAACAGAGAAGGATGCCCAAATTAAGCTGAGCATCTAGGGTTTAAGTATCTACTAAGCATTACCAATAAAATGAAGTGAATGGAATGATATCCAATGTTGCAGTTACAGGATCAAAGACATTTTAGTCGGGATTATATATGGTAGGAGCAGCAAATTCCTAGCTCTCAAAATTTGCACATGTTTCAATCCTGTCTATCTGAAAAGCCTAACAATGTTATTGTGACATTTTCTTGCAATATTAGTGCACTTGTGGACATTCTCAGATGGATTGTTACACTATTATATAAAGCAATCAACACATGAAGGTACGAAACTAGGGCTGCGAGTTGACACTGCTGTCTATTGTCATTCTCAAGACGGTTTAGTGCTAACTGCATTTGGGCTAAGATTATCCCTGTAGCAGTGCTTGAGCCTTGAACTTATATAACATTAATACCAGTTAACTAGTGTAGGGTATGAAACTAGGGCTGCGAGGTGACACTGCTGTCTATTGTCATTCTTAGGATGGTTTAGTGCTAACTGCATTTGGGCTAAGATTATCCTTGTAGCAGTGCTTGAGCCTTGAATGTATATAACATTAATACCAGTTATAACTGAATATGGGCTGGGACTGTACTTATCTATGGATATTTCTTTGAAATTTGATTTCAGATGTTTAATACTATGCTTTTTTCAATCTCTTTATTTTTGGATTTTGTTCCTTCATTTCATTACACTTCAGCTATACCCAAGTTAGAGATGCCTAAGGTATTCCTTTTGATGTAGGGATATTTGTTGGTGTTTTGACTGTTTCTTTGACCACTTCTCATCTTGTACACATGTTTATACACTTTATTTCTTATTTAATTTCAATCTCTTATAACCACAGTCAAGGTCCAGAAATAAATTTCCATGTTCAGTAATACCTTTTGTTAAATACATCGAGCCAGAATCTGGTTTCTGCAAGAAAAAATCTCCTGCTAGAACAAAATAACTCAATAGTTTCCATGTCAAAAGTTTCAATTTGATGTGATTCTTCCTCTCAAGCAATTGAAACTTGTTTCTACAGTTATCTTAATGGATACCTGTGGCATGCTATGATGTTTCTTTGACATGTATTGGATCTAATATGAGAGAGACCTTAACAAAATCAATATAGAGTAATGCAGTTGCAATGAATTTTCTCCATGGTTAAAAAGTCTTGTATATTTGTAGTTTCTTCTACAAACTTGGTACTAGGCAACATATTCTTTCCCATCTTTTATTACAATGATGTTTAGTATGTGAAGTTAGCCCTCAACTACATTGTTGCATAATAAATTTGCAAGGAATACATTTTTTTATGAATCAGTTGTAAGAGTTGAACCTTGTTGGGGAATGCCCCATCCTTAACCTGATTGTAGAGATGGGTCCTCAGAGGGCCAGCCACAAAGTGACTTTGTGATTGGGCTTTGTGATGACGTGAATCTACCATCGGGTTGAGGATGGCCATTGGGGAAGTAATGTGTCCATCCCAGGGTAGTTGGAGAAGATAATGAGTTTAGCTACAATCATCGCTTTTGTGAACATTATGTGGAGAATAATAGGTCACGAAGGCAACCAGCCATGATATTGTTACTATACACAGATATCGATCTCTGTAACTCATCGGTTTCCTTAAAGAAGCAACATCCCCAAAAGGTTCCTCCATTTTTAACGTTATTTTGTTCTGTTTTCTTCTATAGTGAACTTTCAAGGCTTCCAAGATGGGTTTTGCTGTGATTATGGATTTATGGCTGATTTTGATATCAATCAATGCCTAAAAATCAATTGATATCTTTTTATGTACGCAAGAAAGAGTTAGGTTCTTCTTTTTGATACAAGGAAAATTGTGATAGAACTGAAAAGTGATAATAAGGGGTAAATCTTTGTCCAGGGAAAATTGTCCTAGAACTGAAAAGTGATAATAAGGGGTAAAGATTTGTCCAGTAACTACTTCCTTGCTTGTTTAGCCAGTAATGCTGGCTCAACGTGGCTGAATCCCATTCATATAGATGAATGGAGGTGTGAGATAAATGGGTAAGAGGAGTAAGCAATGAGGTTCTTTAATGGGAATGAATATAAATGTATTTTTGTCAATTAGGTTTTGAGGTGAGCAGTCATTGTAAGCATGGATCATAATCATACTAGTGTATAACAGATCATGGATAACCAGAATTCAGTTTGGATTTCTACACCTATTGTTAATTTACTGGATATCCTATATATTTGTATTACCATATTGCCTTCCAAACTTTGCATATATCCCTCCTAGATGATAAATATGCTGACATGAAGGAATGCATGACAAATTTAGCTTTCAAGTTCAATATCCAGTGCCTTACATTAGAAGTAATCCAATGTAGCAATAGGGAAATATATCACTGTTATGCTTTTGAGATTTTGGTCTTGTCGTAAAATTCATCACCTATGCTTAATATTCAACGGTTACATTTTTACCTTACAAATACAGAAAAATTCATATTAAGCCTACAATTAATACCAAGAAAGTAGAGCATTTTTAGGAGAAATTTTTCTGAATGTGACCAATCTTGAAAAAGAAAGCCTATAATGTAGACCAATCTTGAAAAAGAAAGCCATCCTTCCTTCTTGATGATCTTTCCTTATATGGTTCTTCAAAGGAATTGTTCTTCAAAACCCTTATATGGTTCTTCAAGATGATGAAAAAATGAATAACTCTATTAGATCAAGTCTAAACAACCCAATTTTTGATGTGAAAGAACCAATGGTGAATGTAAAGGATGTAGATTATTTGGTATTGGGATGCAATACCAATTCCAAAGGTTGTTCAAAACATCCTTTGGATGATGTTAATACTAGGGCATTTTCAACAGAACCTGAATATGGTGTCACTGACCCAGAACTGGTGGATGATCATGATTCGAGAGGCTTCTCAGAAGAATCAAATCTTAATACCATAGTTTCTCCAGAAGAGCTTACTTATGGCATTAATTCAATGCATGTCTCAAAAGCACCTGTGGATCCTGTTGATGCAGTAGTCTTGTCAGAGGAGCAGGCTAACATTATAGGTCCATTGCAAGTTAACAATGTCCCTTCCCTTATAAAATGAAATATTTCAATATTGAATACGGAAGAGCACAAGACAATGTCAAATAGACACATAGGAAACATTGATTTTAGAGTGACTGAAAACTCTTCCAGGGACTTTCCTGTAATAATAGACAGTTGTATAGATATTGCTGTCACAAATAAAGCTGCAGCATTTCTGGAAATTTCCAGTTCCCTATCCTTGAAGTTAGTGAGGGAATGTGAAGGATAATCACATTCTATTTCTATGATGCCCAATTTAGAAACTGTTAGTCAAGTCTCTGAATTTCATGAGAGGCGTGATAATGTAGATTTGGATACTATAAATGTTGGGTGCTTAGATCGAAATCAACAAGATGAGGATTTGTGTGGTGAGGCTAGAATTCAGCAGGCTGAATCACCTGGAAATACAGAGACATCTCTGGAAAGTGCAGTTGAGTCAGTTGATTCTAAAATAGGCATACGGATTTTTAGTCCATATAATCTTCCTGGAAGTACACATTGAGACAATCTAAGTATTTATTTTTTCCTCTTGTTGATGCCTTTCTTGCTCATGTTATATTTCTTGCATGCATTCCTTGTATATGTGGCCAAATTATGGAAATATGTCTCTTTCGTAAAGTTCTTTTTGTTGTACATATCTTGTTTCCTGTTTTTTTGCATGGTTTTGTTTGGACTGAGAAATTCAATCCACTTGCAGTATCTGTTCTTTGAGGTAAATATACTTTCTCTATTATTAAGTAACCTTTATGTAGTATGGGCAATGCTTTAGATTTAGTGATCAAGAAAACACTTGTATTAGAATTGCTAGTCGTCCTATGTTAAATAACATCATCTTCTGCTAACTGTGGTCAAGTTTCTCAACTTTAATAATGTTACGAGTTAATACAGCAGCTAAAAGTTTAATCTCTGTAAGTATGCTTAAAACACTTATGTATCTTCATTACCATGTTTCCTAGTATGGCCTTCTTGTAGTCACTAACCTACATTTCAGTTAACCCATTTTGAGTATTCATATGAGGTTCTTTCGAAAAATGCCAGTATGATAGTTTTGCTTTAAGTATTGAGAGTTTGATACCCGCTAAAATCTATAGATGGTATTTAGAATGTGATGAACAGACCATGGAACCATGAAATTCAACTATTAATGATTTTTCTTGAGCATCTGTGCTGCTGGTTATGGCTTAAAACTATTTTCTAGTTGGGGTCTGATAATTCTTTCAACATGACTAGTAAGCTATCCTCTTAATCCACAATAATTACATTCTTGTTTTCTTTTCTGTGACACACATCCGTCCATTGCTTATGTGCGCTTGCATACTGGATCTTGACACTGAAGAAATTAATTTTAGGGTGAACCTTTTTAGTTGTTTCCTAGTTATTGGTGGTTTTGAATCACTTGACAGTCGATAACATGCTGAGTGAACTTCTTCATGCATAAATTGAATAACTTCTAGATGAAGTTGATCATGTAGCAACATTAAGTCAATGAACTCATACAAGGCATTGAAATTTCACCATTTATTCATTCCACTATTGTTAGTCTAATTTTCCAAATTTTGAAGAAAATTAAGTTTATTTTTCCATGACTCTAGACATTCAGCTTTCTTATACCTTTATTCAGCAATACATTCTATTTTCTAAATGATATTGTGGAAGCTAGTGGATGGAGTGGATCTGCAACTGCCTAACGTTATGAGATACTAATGTTGTTACTCAGCATCATATCACAGTCATTTATGAAAAAGTCATTGGTTAATAAATTTATGTTCCAAATTTTGGAAAGTTCTAGTAAGTTTACATTATCGCACATTTCCTTCTTTATTGTGATTCCTTAGTTGTTTTGAGGGAGCTTTGAATTTGTATATGTAATTTTCTGCTACCCTACTTACACTAGTGATTATCACCTTATATTTTTAATATTTTTGGATGTATTTATTGCCTAGAGCTGAATTGGTATGTAAAATTGCATTGAACACATTTACTGCTACTTATATATGCCTTGTTATTGGTAATGACTTTTACATTTCTTGATTATATCTTGTTTTCGTAATTATTTACATTTTGAACTGTAAAATTGGCTTAAGATCTGATCTTTCATCTACACTGTGATTCCCTATTGTTACAACAAAACCTAGCACCCGCAAAAAGTATAAAGTCTCAATCACGATGGTGTTAGTTTTTTACAATGCAAGAATATTACCTACTCACTTTGAGTAGCTTTTCCTTTCTCTTTTGGTTGGCTCTTCTTCAACTCAAGGGCACATCCCTAAAATGTGGGATTGCTAGGCTATAGAATGGGGGCACAAGGTGATTTAATAAGATGAGTGGTGGTTGTAGTGTATGAAATAGGATGAAGAAAAAAACATGGAAAAAAGCAAGGAATGAATGAGAAGGAAGGAAATTAGTGCCTATCAGTTATGGGCTAATGGAGCCATAAGGCATTTGGATAAATGAGAGAACTTGTATGTCACAAACAACTACTTTGAAGCAGGTCATACGATATAATATTTATGTTTGTCATTTTCTACCAATTAGTAGATGAAGAAACAATTTGATACATTCATCTTTAAGGTGTGTACTTGAGATGAAAAGGGCCTAATGTATGCATTTGATCCTTTTGTGTTCGCTGGAAAGGGCCTAATGTTTATATGTTATTTCTGTATGGCAAGATGTTCTCCAATAGTTAAATTGCCGAGGACAATTTAATTCTGGGTCCCTACTTCAGGGTCTTGAGACATGGTTTGCACACACTCAATTTTGAGCTCTTCTTAGCTATATTATGTGGGGGTTATGGATGGTTGGAACAAGTGGAATTTTGAGGATTTGGCAGAATAAGTGGATGGTTGGAATAAGATAGAGAATATGGCAATGCATATAATTAGAATTTCCTATAAACAAAGTTGCAAAGATAAAAATCCAAAGGATTTTAAGATAAATCATAATGAAGCAAGGGTTTTTGATGGAGCAAGGTATTCCAGAAGATGCAAATATGGTGTTGTTTTGTTTTTATCTCACCCGTTACTCTACCTTAAAGTTTGGAGCCGATCAAGGGTTCAAATAAGAGGATAGAACTATTTGCCTTGTAGATTTTTTTGAAGTCTTCGTTTGCTTTAGAAAATGATATCAAATATTTGTAGGTACCACGAGTTTCAAAGTTGAAAATGGCATTGGTTTATTGAGAAGTTTCAAATCAGATCTTTGCAACTACCAGAAGTTTCAAAGTTGAAAATTGCATTGGTTTAATGAGAAGTGACAAATCACTAATTTAGTGTTGTCTCCTTTGCTTCACAGAGTTAGGGAGACAGGGTTCACTCTTTGGTCTATTGCAACATCTGTATAGATAATTTAACAAATCAGCCAATGGACTCTCAAAAAAAGTAATGGCACAACAAAAAGGTTTGCTCTTGTTCAAGGAATTCAAGGGGGAATCAAGCTTCCCAGTGAGATATAAAATCCTCTATTGACTTAGAAGAACAATGGGAGGTGCTCTAGTTGACTTGTAACTCTTTTTGTCAATTATAGTGTATACCAATTGCAGAATATGGATGTGGTATGTATTTGGGGTAAATCCAATGGTTAAGTTCCAATGTATTTAGACTAGTAGTTTTGTATGAAAGCGCAAACTTTTTCATGCATATTTTTCTTTCACACTTGAAATAGAAAACACAATTTTTTCTTGGAAAAAAAATGTGTGTAAAAGACTAAAGATGTAAAAAACTCAAAGATTTAGAATCCATGAAGGGGGTGTATGAAAGAAATAATTCATACTTTTGATATTTGATATTTGATAGTGAAATTATAATATGTTTTTTTTCTTTTGTAAGTAAGCGAGAGTTGTATTATATTATAAAATTCTAAAGATTAAATTTGACTTCAAATGTGCTCGGTTTGCCACACCTCATACCATTCCCTAACAGGTACAGAGTAATTAATTATTGTTCAGTTATTGAAATCACTAAAGACTATGTATCTTCAAGATTCAAATTGGGTTGCTTACCTAATGATATTTTTTCTTTAGCTATTATGTCACAATGAAATTAATCATACATAAATACTCTCAAAAGATAATCATGAATTCATTATTTATTTGATTTTTTTCATAATTTGCTAATAGATTTGAAAAACCAACGGTTTACCAACAGCGTCTGAATAATAAGAAGCTGACTGGATTGATGGTTGGATATGGAAACTATGCAACCCTAAGCAACGAACTATAAGGGAAGGGGGGGTTTCCCATGTTACAGCTTAACAACAGCCATGAATGAGGGGCACAAGAAAACTTCGGGAGTTTACATGTTCAAACTATATCCATTTTTGTACATACTGTAATGTAATTTTCACTTCAAGGTTTGGATAGTTGGCAATAAGTCGATTTCCATAACGACCAACATTAAAATTTTAGCCGGTGACTAAGGCTCCCTACCATATGCAATTTTTTTCATTAATTTATGATGTAAAATCAATTTCCTGATTTCTGGCAAGGACAAGTGCAAGTAAGTTGTTGATGGGTTGTTTGGTGTGTGAATAAAAAGTTGGATACCCCACACTTTGGAATTGTTTTATCATTATTAAAGTTCCTCCTTTTGTTTTACCAATATGGGAAGCTACACTTTCTCTTATAATGAGTTGTGTTATGAATGGAATGAGAAGTTACACTTTCTCTTATCCTGAACTGTTTTATGAGTGGAGTGCATAATGTTCGTTTGATGGTATTTTTATATATTGGGATGTCGAATTCTTTAATTACAACATTAAAAATTGAATACTACTTTTCCTGGTCAAACTTTTATTTTTAAATTTTTTAGTCAAGCACCGTCGTTGGTCAAACTTGTGAGAGGCCACTGTTGTGAGAGGCCTGGATTGTGTAATAGTGGTGTAACTACTAGTGCCTGTTGGTGATTATATGCATGGAGGAGAGACGACCTCCATTGTTGCATTGGACTGTGGAGGGATGAGTTGAGCTTCATGAATTTATGATACCGCCCCCTCGAATTCCCCGATCCATTCCCACAAGAAAATTCTGCCATGAGCTGAGTCGGTTTGGATGTGCATAGCAGACAGTGAGGCACAACTGTCGGTTTGGAGGTGTGTTGGGATTTTCGTATTGACTCTGTTCATTAGTTATTGGCATTTTAATTTTTGTTCGACTTGTTCTGCTCATTGAAGAAATCGGTAGAGGAATGGGCCTTTGTGTTGGAGGATTGTTGAAACAAAATGATCTGCAGAGATCCCGATTTGTTGAAACTCCTCTCCAACCTCAATATCAGTGCTAGTAGTAGCATGAGCAACAACACTATGCTTAGCAGAACTATAAGAATGCGTTTTCCAAACTGCACGAGAACTACTTCTCTCATGAGTCACCATGTGCCATGCTTGGTCTCGGTGGTTCTCTTCCTTCTACTCCTGGTTCAACTACCATATCTTCATTGGAACCAATAACCCGAACTCCACTAGACAATGATTCACCATTTTGTAGTAGTGATTCGCCATTTGTACTGGTGATTTGCCATGTTTTTACAAGATAATATAATCTCGTGAGAGATTCGCCAAAAAATTATATATACATATTATATTATTAATAAAACCGCCTTCCATTTTTCCTATGTATCACGGGGATTCGCCTATTTATTATATATATAAATTTAGGGGGGTTCTTAAAATATTCCCTGCTGCATGTACTCTGTAATCTGTCTGGGGAGTCTCTGTCAGGTCGAATTTGACCTCTGATGTTTCTTCTGAGTCCTTTCTGGTGTTTGGAGCCTTGTGCTGCCATTTTGGTATAAATGCACTGGTTCAAAGGTCTATCAGTCTCTCCATGCTTCATTACTGCTGCCTGATAGTCTTTTAAGAAGCTCTGTCAGTTTTTTTGACTTTCCTGGGCTCGAGATGCATGGAGGACACTGTGGGAAGGTGTACCTCTGGAGGAAAATGTCCAGCTGTTAGGTAGCACAGTTATGGCATTGCTGGTGCGCTCATTAGTCTTCAAACAATGCCTTTCCTTTGAATGCGGGGTTAACGTTAATTATATCAACAACAGTCATTAACCCCCTTTAAATCCTGTCTCTACTGCTTCGCTGGCCGACCGAAATGGCCTCTCTGTGCTAACCCGCACAGTAAATAATCCCGTTGTGAACCGGGAAATGGTGGAGAAGTGCTTTAGAGGCCTGGAGGAACAGGTGGCGGAATAGTGAGAATAGCGGAAACAATGAAAAGTGGCAGAAGAGATGGTTGTTAGTGTAAAGCCCAAAGATTAACGTTTGGGGGAAATACAAAGGAAATAACCAAAAAACAATGAAGCGGAGGGGCGGATGTGGGACCGGGGCACGCATTGCAATCGCAAATCGCAAAAAAAGAGAAATGGAGTGGAGCGGAATCGAAATGATGAGGTTCGCGATGCGATGCGGTGCATGGCCTTTGTAATATGAAATAAAACCAAGAATAGGGCTTATCAAAGGAAGACCCTTTATATTATATGCACGGCGGCAGAGTTAAGTGGTGGGGCCCGGGAGGTCATATCGCAATCGCAAATGGGGAGCGGGGAGAATTCACAAAATGTAGGAAGGAGCTTGCGATGCGATATTGTGATCGAGCGGGGTTGCGATGGAGGAAAGTGCGATGGGCAGAAGATGCGACGGTGCGATAAATCGGCGATCGGGCGGGAGGGCGATTGATCGCATCGCAAATATTTACGATGCACGATCGGAGAGTACGATGGAGGATTTGCGATGGAGCGATCGGCGATCACATCGCAAATATTTGTGACGCGATCAGATCGCATCACAAATATTTGCGATGGATCATCTAACCACAAACAACAAAAATGCGATATGCGATAATTGTGATCAGCGCCTCAAGGGGCAGCGCTTTGTCATAGCGCTTGGTCACAAGGGGGAAAAGAGGCGAGGGGGCTAGCAGAAAGGGGCTGAGCCCTATTATAAAGTGGAGAGGGGGTTTTGGCCCATTTTAATGCATTTTAAGGCCAAGGAAGAGTAACGATAGAGGGAATAAGGGGGAATTTGGCTAAGCAGGGGGTAGAGGAAGAATATAAAGGGGATTTCGGGGGGATTTAAAAGGTAAGAAGGGAAATAGAAGGGGAGACAAAAAGGGGACAAAATAGAAGTTAGGTGGGGGTGAAATAAGAGGGAAAAAGGACCTTTTGGGCATTTCTTCACCAGCAGAGAGGCTTTATAATGGGAATCAGCAGAGAGGATTTCATCAAAGGACAAAAGGCACAAAGAGGCTTCAAGGATGATGTGTTTTCAGAGGAAATGCATTCCTTGAAGGCTCAGAAACAATCTTAGCCCCCTGTTTTGCTTATCAAAATTTATAGGGGGGCTAACAAAATCATGATTAATATTTTTTTGATTCTCATCATGAGTTTCATCTAATACCTTTTCGTCATTATGATGCATTTCTTGTAGCAACTTTATCAAATCTACTTTTAAACCATTCTTCAAATATTCCATGTTTCCTTCCATTTTTTCTTCTATACCATCGATATTATCTTTCATCTCATCCTTCAAACCTTCCATATTAGCTTCCATTTCTACTTTTAAACCATCTATGTCATCTTTGGTTTCTCTTTGTGAGATAGAAATTTGTGGCACTTGGTCCCGTAATTTTTATATATCATGATGAAATTCTTCCTCTTCAAGCTTCATAGTAGATTTTTCTAAGGGATTAATGGGTGTATAATTATTTTTTGGAGGAATTTTAGAACCCAATATAGATATATATGCTTTAATATGCCCTTGGAATCACTTAAAACTATTTTTTCAAACAAACGTTATGTAAATTGTTTTAAAAAATACACACATTTTTCTTGATTTTAGGAGCTCCATCTTGAAACGATTGTAACTCTATAATTTTGGATCTCCAAGATCTGAATTTCAGTCTTCTGGTAGCCTTCTGAGTCTTATTTCCAATGTCATAGGTCAGACCTAATTTTGATTCTTCAAGATAAATTTATTCCCAATCTCCCACAATGTCCTAATTATGGCTTGGTTTAGTAGAGAAAACATGTATGGAATGCAATGTGTCACTATTTTTACCTTAGGCCCTGAAATTGATACAAAAGAAACTAAAGTCCGTGTAATGTCACCCAATTTTTACATAATTCAAATATGATGTCTAAACTAAATTTATGATGATTTTCCCTCGATCATCTATTTGAGATAAAATTATGGAGCCTACAAAAACCCTAACTTCCTTATATCATATATCCTGAAATATAGTGAACGAAGATCTGAAATGTTTATACAAAGTTCCTCAGGATTTCAGCTTCTTGTGGTAAACATTTAAGCTTCTGAACCTTCGTAGTAAAACATTTATAGCGAAAATTCTAAGATGATCTATTTGCAGTAGAAAAACCCTAGAATCCAAGCTATGATACCAGATGTTATGCAACCAGCTCACAAAATAGAAGAAAAGATAAATCAACAACTTATAAATCAGCCTCTTAGAAGGTTAAACCTCCTTTATATTACAGAAATGAAAAATTCTTGGATGATACAAATGACAAAACCTACCTTCTATAAATAGGAGTCTAAGGGGTCACAATATAACAATACGGGGACCACATGGGCACAACAATAACAATAATGGGGCTACACCTATGGGGTACAATAATAACAATATGGGGACTACATTGGCACAATAATAAAAATAATGGGCCTACACTAATAATAAAAATAAGGGGATACACTAGTATTATGGGGACCTACCAAAATGTGTCATTCAACCGAGTACCTCACCTTATGGCACTCACCATAATTGTGCCAGTGAAGGATGAGATTGGGAAGATGTTTATTTACTATAGAGTTTTAATCAAAATTAAGCTCAAGAATAGGTACCCCCTACCTAGGATAGATTATTTGTTGGTTGATTTGGATCAAGAAAAATATTTCACCAAGGTGGACTTGAATTTAGGGTATCACTAGGTTTGAGTCAAAGAAGGAGATTGATCTAGGTGGATGTTGTTGGCCATCCACCTTTCCATTGTATTAACATTTCTCCATATGCTTGGCATTTTTTTTATGATTTTTGGGTCCTAAACTTCTAAGGTCATTTTGAATCCCTAAATGGTGTTTTCTTGGCAATTCACAGGGCTATGTTTTTCCATGGCATGCTTTAGCCCTAGTTGAAATTTGTATTAATTAGATAGTTCTTTCCAATGAGTTATCATGCCCCTAATATTTATTGTATGTAAAACGTGTGCCCATGTGAAGTTGATGTGCTAACTAACCATCCTAGAGCCTCCAAACCTTTTTCCATTTTGTTTTTGATCAAGTGATCAGTGTTAAAGCTAAAAAATGGAAGTGCTCAGAATCAATTGGAACCTGAATGAAAACAAATATCTCGTCACCAGGAATCTGGCGCAATTCATTTCATCAAAAACTAATTCCGGATGAGGAAGATATGGCTTGTTGTTCATTTTCCTAAACAGCTAATTTTTTTGTAGAAAAGGACATAATGGTGACATGGTAGTCTAGTCAGTAAAAAAAAATATTCTGGGAATATTCCCTCATTTTTCCCAATCACACCTTGACAAGTGTCACTGGAGGATTCGTTGGAAATTCGGGAAGGTTTTTTTTTTTTTAATATATATCCTAATGTCGAAATCATTTTTATGGAGGTGCATTTTTTATTATAGGGTTGGAGGACTATCTGTCACGGTCAAAATATTTTTATGGAGAAAATATTTTCGTAAGTTTTAAACCATATGATAATGGTGTGGAAAAATTTATACAGGCAGAGGGGCAGAGTTCGAGGCTCGACCCCATGACCTCCCCCAAGCGAGCACACCCACTTACTGGTATCCCGCATCATATGACATAACAATATATGTGCGTGGATTTTACATATGTTAATACATTTGACCATTGGGCGGAGGAAGGGGACCAACCCCCTTGTTCATATGACCTTAGCATCATGACCTATGACAAAGCACTCAACAAAACGCGCTTAACGCATTTAAACCGCAATTATCACAAAGTTAAACCATGCTTAGCACTTAATTAATCTAGTTTAATTTGGCGGCGAAGTTGGCAGAGTTCGTCATTTGTGGCGGGACTCCAAAATTAGCGGCATTAACTAGAGTTCTCTCTAGTTTTGGAGGCGATTCCTAGGGGAAAATTGAATGAATCATAACTGGGGAAAATTTCGACCATTTTTGGCTTAGAAAGAGTCTATCCTAGATGATTTGGACATTCTGAGCATGTTGGAGTAGGTTCCAGGAGAAGTAGAGGATTGTAAATAACACTCTTTTCCATTTTGAGCTAATATATAGGTTCAATCCATGGGAGCTGGACCAAGGAGATGTAGCCCAGGAGGGGTGAACTCCATCAAAAAATTGTGTTAATGGATCATTTTGATGGTTTGTTGTACATTTTATTGTTATTTTTCAGCTTTATGTTTTAATGTTATTATGCTCATGAATTTAACATAAAACTCAATACATTTACTTGTTTAACACTCACAAACACCTCAAGAAACCTATGCACATGAAGCAAATGATCAGAAATTTGTTTATAGTTTTGAAGATGAAATTAGCACAACAATACTACCTTTCAGATTCAGATCAAGGTGGTATCAGAGCCAAGTTGCAAAGGTTATTTGTTTGATATTTTCTTGATTTTTGTGCAAGTAGGGTTTTAATGGTTGAAAACCTTTTATGCTTACAACATTGAAGTTTCAAAGAGGAGAAGGGAAATTGTTGGCTGCTAGTCATCAGATTAGGACCAAAAGAAGGAGAGCTAGAAGGCCACCTTCTCCACCCAAATTTTCACTCACATCATCACTTGAAGCACCTCAAGTTTTATCTCTAGCTGAGATTGAGGAGGTAAAAGTTGCACTATAAGCTGAGCTTGAATCCATGCCCATCATGTCAGGTGTAGAAGAGACTGAAGGTCTTTCAGAAGAGGAAGCATATAAGAAGGTTTTCTATGAACTAAGTGAAAGGGTTAAGATCCTCTTTGAAGAGAAGAGCACCAAGATGGTTGAAGGGAATTCTAAGTCTCCACATGGAGATAGAACCTCAGAATACAAAAAGGATGAAGAGAAAGATTCAAAGGGTAGTGGAAGAAAGTGTCCTCCATCTCCACCATCTTCATCATCATCCTGATCATCACTGTCAACATCATCTTCCACTTCCACAGCCAAAACCGCCCATTTTCAATCATAAACCACAAACATAAAAACCCCCTTACTCAAACTTGATGTCCAATTTGAGCTTCCAATGTATTATGGTAAAGTGAATGTAGAGAGGATATATAATTTGATTCGTCAATTGGAGGTTTATTTTTAGAATTCAGAACCTTGAAGAAGATGACATAAATATTCAATTGGCTTCCTTGAGGATGGAGGGATCAACACTTGTATGGTGGGAAGCAAGGACTCAAGAAGAGATTAAAAACCATGGTAAGGTCTCAATTTCTTGGTCAAATTTTATTGATGCCATTAAAATGAAATTCTATCTGCTAGCTTACATGCAAAAAGCCATTATGGATTGATAGAATTCTAGACAATTGAAAGGGAAAAGTGTGCAAGATTATACTCATGAATTTAGGAGAAGAAATCTTATTTTGGATATTAATTTTTATTCTCAAGAAACTTTATTAAAGTATATTTTGGGTTTGCACAGTTACCTTAGGCACACTATTCTCATGTTCAATCCCACAAACTTAGATGAGGTTTGCCTTCAAGCCACAAACTTAGAAGCAAGAGGGAAATAGAGTGTATATGAGAAAAGTGATATTTTCCTTGAGTATGAGGGTAAAGTAAAGGGAAATTTTAATGGAAGAGGAAAGAGAAATAGCTCTATCGAAAAAGAGAAAGAGAAACTCCCATGTAAAAATTGTTCGAAAAATGGCCATGATGTAGACCCTTGTTGGCAACTTCATCTAGAGTTGAAGCCAAACAAACTGAAAGCCAAAGAGAAGGGAAAAAATGTTGCAATCATTGAACATGACTTAGGTTCAGATTCAGGAGATAAAATCAAGATTACAACAATGGGTTTGAAAGGTAAGAACATAGAAAGCACTAGTTCTTCAAGTTGTTCCAATGTAACTCAAGATGAAGATACAAGAATTGAACTCTTTCATATTAGAGTTGTTTCTAAACATACCAAAATAGACACACTCTTTGATAGTGGTTCTAAAGATAAATTTATTTCTAAAGACTTAGTTAAGGAGCTAAACCTTGAAACTGTTATACATCCAAGAGCTTATCCTTTAGGGTGGATATGCAAGAATGAAAACTTGCAGGTAACAAGGAAGTGCATTATAAGGTTTGCAATCAATTCAAACTTTATTGATGAAGTAGAACTTGATGTATTGTCTCTTGAGATTTCAGGTATTGTTTTGGGAAGTCCTTATCTTTATGATAGGAAAGAAACATTTCATCGCCATGAGAATAAGTATCACTTGTTTAAAGACGTAATTGAGTACAAATTTAGATAGCATAATAAGAAGAAAATTTTGTCTCTTATACATGTAGGATAAATGAAGAGAATAGTGAATGCAAGTCAAAATTTTACTTTGTTAATGATGAAGCATAGAGATGTTTTGAATGATACCTTTCAAAAAGATGCATCGAATGAACAAGTTGATTTCATTGAAGTTTATTATGCTTGTAATGAGATGTTTTAGGACTCTGACAGGTTTCCTTTGAAAGGAGGTGAACAAGATGTGAAATATTTGCAGTAGTCAACATCAGTGTTGAGTAGTGTTGGAAATAAGATGTTGGTGCAAGAAAGAGAAAAGGTCAAAGAGAAATCGCCAAAGCAATTTGAAAAAGAAGGCATAGGTTCCACAAGTGATTGTTTTTTGTTTTCAAAGAGTACATGGAAATGGAAAAAATACTTAGTCAAAGATCGATGCAAGTACAAAGCAAGATTAGCTAAGAATCGCCATGAAGACAGTGTTCGAGGTGAGACAATTTTCAAGTTTCCTTTGGTTGATGACCAAGGTGGGAAAAAGTTTGTTTCTACAAAGACAACTTGTTGCTCTCCAAATTCAGGGAAATTGCAACATGATGTTGTCTACAACATAAACAGAGGGTCTCAAGAGTTAAGTAAAAATCTTAGTTTTTGTGAAAAGCTCAAGTTGATGAAAAAGGGAAACTTTCAGTGGATTAAGACTTGAAGGGTGAGGGGACTGTACCCTCATCAAATTCTTCAATAATCAAAGAGATTTTGGGGTCCAAAAGGCTTCATGTAAAGTGTAATATTCATTTTTTTGGTATCACCTATGACAAGGTTAGGATGGACTTCCAGAGTTGGGAGCAGATAGGTCATAGATATAGGTTGGTGTCATTAGCGGGCCCAAGTACTTTTTGGAGGAGTTTTGAGGAGTTTCTATGAGGATCGATGGCATTTTCTTGATATATTCCATCATCCACACAGTTTTCCTTTCGTTTTAGTGAATTTTGACAACTTTCAGAAAATTGAGTTATTTTTGGGCTTAACTCAATTAATTATGCTCAAGGTGGCATTCTGAGAGGAACACATGATAGAACACCTTAGTGTAATAGGTTGTTGGAACCAGAATGAGGAGATATTCAGGATGGGATGCTGAGAGGTGACTTATAGTGGCCAGTGATGATACCATGGGTGATATACCATTTTTCTTAATTAAAAATGGCTTTAATTAGTCATTTAATTAAAGGAAAAATAATATTTAAAGGAAAAAGGGCCAAAAGTGAATTTAGTGAAATATAATTAAATTAAAGTCACTTTGATAGAGTCGATGGAGGATCTTCTAGAATAATAATAAAATAATAAAATAAGATGCTTCTATAGGATTGGAGATCTATCCATCAGATCTATAAAAGGAGAAGCGAAGGTCATTTGGAGATTTCTTGGATTGGATCATTGTTTGTGTGAGAGGTTTGAGAACTTGATTCTCTACTTTAGCAATAGCCCCAAGAAGAAAACCCTTGGGTTATTTAGTGAGAGTGGGTGAGCACCAACCTCTTCCCTTGGCGGACCCATTTAGGATTCACAAGTTGCAATTTATTTCCAATTTGTTTTGGAGGCCAGTTGTGGCATTGTTGTAGATCTATTTGGGACATTATTAAACCATTGCTAGTTTTTGCACCAGCACTTTTATATTAATAAAATAAGGCTGAGATCTTCCACACACTTATATTGTCTATTATGAAGTTGTAGATTAAATTTCCATTTTTGCCGTAAATATTGTGGTTGATGTTATGCAAATTGTTTATAATGTTAACATCTTAAATTTCGAATTTATTTTACATGGAAATCTTTTTGGTGATTTTATGGTTGAATTAATTTCCCACAAATTCCTAAAATATCCCATTTAGATATTATATTGGTACGTAGCCGGTGATCTTGCCACTCGAGGGTTTACTTTCAAAATTACCGTAAAATTCAAGTTCAAGGGTTTTACCGCACATCAACTTCAAAATAAGATCAAATATTTATTACTTTTGCATTCATTATCAGCACCATTGATTTCGGTCTCAGCCAAGCCGAGCTATTTATCTTAACATCCGTATTTGGTTGCCTCAATTTGGAGTGTATTTCTGGAGGAGACGCAACCTGGTTCTGTTTGTTATCAATCGCAAGGTTCATTATCTTTTTAGCCATAAAGTAACCTATCCTCCAAGGGTTTAGATTGATATTCCTATTTCGGAGTAGCGTGGCACGAAGAGAGCGTGTATGAGGAGAGTTAAGCCTAGTTGCGTAGGAAGGTCTTAACCATTTGAGCCTTGTTTGTTGAGAAAGATAGAGGAAGTGCAAGAGGGATTATTTTTTGCACATTTGGAGGGTTGTTGAGTATTTCACCGATCATTTTGTAGACAACGTATTCAACAACCACTGGGAGAGCGTAGAGCTTATTGGGGTCAATTTTGGAGGATCGTGATTTGGCCAAACCATTTCTGGGTTTTGGTCGGATTGGCTTGAGGAGTCCGGGAGTAATTTTTGAGAATTTTATGAGCACAGCATGTCAGTGTTCTGGCCAATCCATTGCAATAGCTAGTGCAGAATTATTGCTGGAGAGCATTTTGCTGGGCCAAATTTATATTGGAGGGAAAAAATTATTCAGCTATAATTTTCCCAATAATTTTTTGGTTTCTTTTAGTACAGTCTATGGTTAAAATCCTAGCATTTTTTGAGCATCAGATCAACCCATTTATGCAGTCCTTACTCAGCCATTAGTTATAGGCGCTAAGCAAAAAGGGAAAATTTTGAAAGTTGGAATTAGAGAAAACCATTTTTGGGTTTTTCTGGGGCTTGTGAGTAGAGTTTATGGTTAAAATACTGGAACTTTCTGAGCAGTATATCAACTCATTTATGCAGCCCCTACTCAGCCAGAAGCTACAAGAGCTAGGAGAAAAAGGGTCAGATTTTGAAGGTTGGAATTCAAGGAAACAATTTCTGGGTTTTTGTGAGTTTTGGGCAAGGATCACCTTCCCAAATTGCTAGAATTTTCTTAGTAGAAGCAGCCCAACCGACAGTCTAAAGTCAGCCAACAACAACATTTCCAACAGTTGTAAAATTTCTGGAGTCAACGCAAAGCTCAGGAGATATCATTCCATTGCATCTAGGGTAACATTTTTTACCTTGCTTTGCTGGGATGAGTTCATGTTGTTGCACAAGAATGATTTTGCTTGAGCCCAATTTATTTCCAGAGCCTAAATTATTTGCCGGAGCTAGATTTATCTATTGAGGTAGCATATTGTAATGAGAAATGTATTAATGTATGTAGTATGTTTTCGTGGTACCTTTCATTGTTATCATAACTTTGCATTGTTTCCATAAACATGGGGTTCTTAAAATACCTCCTAAACCAACATGGCATCACAACCGTTGAAGCTTTAAGCCACAATGTTTCTATGGACCAAGAACCCAAGTAGAACAATAGACCTTTCTCAAAAGGGGTCTATGCCATTCTTCAAAATGGGAAGTCTAGGGACCTACAAAAAGAATCAAAGATAGGGCACAAAATCCTTGCGCTTGGTACATATTTGAAACACATGAAAATCACATGGAGAGTTCTTTCAAAACCATTTCTCGGTTTTTCTGGGGCTTGTGAGTAGAGTCTGTGGTTAAAATCCAAGAACTTTCTGAGTAGTATATCAACTCATTTGTGCGGTTGCTACTCAGCCAGAAGCTACAGGAGTAAGGAGAAAAAGGGTCATATTTTGAAGGTTGGAATTCAAGTAAGCAATTTTTGGGTTTTTCTGAGTTTTGGGCAAGGATCACCTTCCCAAATTTCTAGAATTTTCTGAGTAGTAGAAGAAGCCCAACAGACAATCTAAAATCAACCAACAACAACATTTCCAACAGTTGCAAAATTTTTGGAGTCAATGCAAAGCTGAGGAAATATCATTCCCTTGCATCTGGGGTAACATTTACCTTACTTTGCTAGGATGAATTCATCTTGTTGTGCAAGAATGATTTTGAGTGAGCCCAATTTATTTCCAAAGCCTAAATTATTTACCAGAGCTAGATTTATCTATTGGGGTAGTGTATTGTAATGAGAAATGTATTGATGTATGTAGGGTGTTTTTGTGGTACCTTTCATTGGTACCATAACTTTGTATTGTTTCCATAAACATGGGGTTCTTAAAATACCTCCTAAACCAACATGGCAGCACAACCGTTGAAGCTTTAAACCACAATGTTTCTATGGACCAAAAACCCAAGTAGAACAATAGACCTTTCTCAAAAGGGATCTATGACATTCTTAAAAATCGGAAATCCAGGGACCTACAGAAAGAATCAGAGATAGGGCACAAAATCCTTACGCTTGGGACATATTTGAAACACATGAGGATCACATGGAGAGTTCTTTCAAAACCATTTCTAGGTTTTTCTGGGGCTTCTGAGTAGATTCTATGGTTAAAATCTCGGAAATTTCTGAGCAGTATATCAATTCATTTATGCAGCTGCTGCTCAGCCAGAAGCTACATGAGCTAGGAGAAAAAGGGTCAAATTTTGAAGGTTGGAATTCAAGGAAACAATTTTTGGGTTTTTCTGAGTTTTGGGCAAGGATCACCTTCCCAAATTGCTAGAATTTTCTGAGTAGTAGAAGCAGCCCAACCGATAGTCTAAAGTCACCCAACATCAACATTTCCAATAGTTGCAAAATTTTCAGAGTCAATGCAAAGCTGAGGAAATATCAGTCCCTTGCATCTGGGGTAACATTTTTTACCTTTCTTTGCTAGGATGAATTCATGTTGTTGTGCAAGAGTGATTTTTCTTGAGCCCAGTTTATTTCCAGAGCCTAAATTATTTACCGGAGCTAGATTTATCTATTGGGGTAGCGTATTGTAATGAGCAATGTATTAATGTATGTAGGGTGTTTTAGTGGTACCTTTCATTGTTATCATAACTTTGTATTGTTTCCATAAACATGGGGTTCTTAAAACACCTCCTAAACCAACATGGCAGCACAATTGTTGAAGCTTTAAACCGCAATGTCTCTATGGACGAAGAACCCAAGTAGAACAATAGACCTTTCTCAAAAAGGGTCTATGCCATTCTTCAAAATGGGAAATCCAAGGACCTACAGAAATAATCAGAGATAGGGCACAAAATCCTTGTGCTTGGGAAATATTTGAAACACATGAAGATCACATGGAGAGTTCCTTCAAAACTTGAGGAACTTAGTGAACTCCTTTCCAAAGTAAAATAGTCAGATGGGAGAAAATTAATTTGGGCCTTAAAACCATGTATGCTTGCTCTCATACAACCCAAGTTATTGGAGGAAACTTGTGAGGGGGTCACACTTCCAGTTTCAGCTTGTCTCAGCAACATCATGAGACTAACTGCCCCTACAGCCCCTTACAGTTATGACATTATGGGGAGATTTTTCAGACTGATGGTAGGGACCTTTCTGGATTTAGACAACAGTGCAGGCTCTACCTTTGGGAAGAAGCTTGGGGTTGTTAGTCATCAGTATTTTTCACTATCTTTAGATGACTATAGGATGTTTCTAGATTCTTGAAAACAATATTCATTGAATATATTGAGTTTTAGAAATCTTACTGCCTTCATTATCCTTATAAACCTATTTTTTCTATTTTATCAAGTTTTCCATCTCAAGGTCACCCTGTTGCTCTTAAAAGACACCTTATGGACTTATACCTCTCATTTCCATCATCCTTCCCTACCTATAAATTCATTCCCCCATTTTCCCCCTGTCAATAGACTGCATCTTCCATCTAGGGTTTCCTAGTGATGACTCATTACAATGTCCCTTTGGGCATAATAAGCTATAACAATACTCTTTTTTCACTTGAAAATCTCTATGTCAAATTTCAGCCAAAATCAGGTCAAAGAACCCACCCACTAAGTCATTAGGGTTTTCACATTGTTTAAGGTCATCCTTGGATGTTTCAGGCACTTCTTTTCCTTTGCTAGAATATGGCTTAGATGTAATAGAATGTCAAGACATGGTTATTCAAGGAGGGCCCAAAATATTTCCAAAGAAGATTATCTTTCAGTTCAGAGTCTATAGGTGAGGAAAATGGAAAAAGTTTAACACTTCGGCAGGAGTGTTGAAATATTTATCAGCAGAAGGTACTAATGAGGTAGGTTTTCTACTCCTGAATGAAAACAACTTATATCAAAGGAAGGAAGAAAAACTTGGTGTTGTAGATGACTAGGGTTATGAACTGGTTAGTCCATTTGAATGCCAAAGCAGTGATCACTTGTAGGAAAATGACATGGAGGAAGCACACAAGGCCAAACATGAAGAAATTTTATTAGAAATGATTGAAGAAGGTGGAAAAGATGAGTTTACCTCCATGGTGGAAACAAGAGAAGATTTTGAAGATGCTACTATGTTTAATCATCCTAAAGTTGTCAAAATGGACTTCTCATGCCTCAAGGAGAAAAAGAAAAGCCAATTCAATGACTTCAACAACCTGCAAAGAAAAATTTGTCAAAGATTATCAGTGAGAAAACGAAGAAGACTTCAAAACATTAGAAAGTGGGTTTCTCAAAGCCAACTTAGGGTTCCACATGCCAACACATCAAATGTCAAAGGGAGTTGTCTTGTTCCAAGGGTGCCCAAGTCATCATTGTTCACAAGCATTAAACCCTAATTTCCTCTCCCACTAAGCTAGGGTTTTATATGAAAAAGAGGCATACGAGCAAAGGAGCCATAAGGTAGGTCATTTCAGCAAGTCACTGAAGCCATACCAACTCATAAACATCATGCCCCATCATTTTTCAAGAAGTCGTTACAAGGGACAAATCATTTGCCACACACAAGGCCAGTTTTAATTACTATGTTTTTGAACAAACAAACATGCAATTAACAAAAGTGAGAGAGGTTGTTGTCCCTCATATGTCAAGGAATAAAAAAATCCTTCTATTTTTACACATGTATCATGGTTTGGAAGAAATGTCAAATTTACAGGTGCTACAAGAGGTTCTCTACACTTCTAGAGTGACCTTGGGAAAATCAAGTTTTCTCATAGTTGGAGTGTCCAAATTAATTTCTTGATGAGTAAAATTACAACTAGATTGGAAGCGATTTCCAATGAGCTATCATGAGATCAATTTGGAGTTGAGGAATGCCTCCAAAAGTTTCCTGCACCAACACTCTGCATTTTTTCACCCTCATTCACCATGTTTTTACCAGTCTTGGGAGAATCAACATTTTACAGGTCAAATCAACTCCAATCAGAAAATAAAAGGTATATTTGGAATGTATACTTCATGATATTTTCAACATGCTATCATGGGCCCAATTTTGACATCAGGAAGACCTCCAAAAGTGGTCTGCAAAATAGTGATGCGTTTTTCATCCTGGCGGTGTGTGTTTGCACTTGGGCCAAACGCGCAACGCCACTGGCGTTGCGCTCTTTTTTGGGGCACTCAAATGCACAAAAATAAATATATTCATGTTCCTCATGCCAATTACATCATCCTCAGAAACTTTCAGACCATTTGGAGCAAAATTAGTCCCTCAAAAGGACCAAAAACTATCAAAAATTCACCTTTCTGCCCTCTTTTAGGCACTGGCGCTACACATTGAGCAGTCTTAGGAGAAGTGGTTTTTGACAAGGCAAATGGGAACCATTTTTCAAACTAAAGGTAGATCTGGAAACTAGACAGGACATTATTTCCAATGCACTATCATGGAGCTCATTTGGACACAGGGAAGGCCTCCAAAATGTAGCTGCAAAACAGGGGATTTTTCTAGTCTTGGCGCTGTGCGTTTGCACTGGCACTGCGCCCTCAGCCAGTGGCACTGCGCCCTTGCCAGAAATTCAATAAAAGACACTTGGAGTTATAGTAAAAGCTATTGAGAGGCCTTAAGGTCAAATGATTCCAAAGTTAATTCAGAGGACAAGTTAGGAGTTATTATTTACAGCTAGGTTGTCTTAAATACTTTACCTTAGGCCTTGCATATATAGTCTCAAAGGTCAAAGTGCCTTAACTATGTAATAAATGACATTTTGAAACCCTAGCTAGGGTTCACGTCCTCATTTTTCAAATAAATAATTCATGGAGGCTTCATAGTTTTTGTTGGTTGATTGTTGAGCTCAATATGATATAGATTTTGAGTTGTGAAGAAGTTGGCTTTGGATTTTTGTGACTATTTTGGACTAAACATCAATGGAATAAGCATATTCATAGGATTCATTAAATTTTTTAAATGGTGATGTTGTTTTGAACTTGTATTTGTTTCCTTATGTTTTCCATATTGTTCATCTTTTATCTTGCAATGGAGCAGAAAATTTAGGCTAAGATATGCTATTAGAGGCACCTTAAGTCTATCTATTTTTTGTTGCTCAAGTGTTTTCCTCTACTAGGTCTAACTGGAGAATTCTTCATTGCTTTCTGATTCCACCTAGTTTTTTGTCTTGAAAATGATTTGATAAGAGTCAAACCGAAGAATTTTATGGTATGCCCTCTCCTTTGGTGTACCTTTAAGGCCTTTCTTTGAAGTTTATGGTTTTCCCTGTCCTTTGGTCCATCTTGAATAGTCACTTTGAAGGTATTTTATAGTCTGATTTAAGAAATTAGGAGTTCCCTGCTCTCTAGGGTTTGTTGAATTGTTGTCTCAAAGTTTACTTGATAAAGCTAGGCCAAAGAATTTTATGGTGTGCCCTATCCTTTGGTTCTTTCATAAAACATATTGATCTTAAAGACTCTTCTTGTTTCTAGTATATGTTAAAGGATTCTTAATTTCCCTTTAAACCTACTAAATTCACCATTTAATGTTCATTCCACACCCACCTAAGCTATTAAGATCCATTTGGCCTTGTTAACTTTCCCTATGAAACACCCTTGATTTTTTGTTGTACTCTTCAAAAATTTCACAGACCCCATAGCCCAATGGTTTAAATTTATCTTACTCTATATGTTCTTCTTGACAAGCAACCCAACTAAACAAAACAAAACAAACAAACCCTATCATTTTAGCTAGCCTAAAATCAATACCCTAAATTAATCAAGTTACATATTTTATACAAATATAGAGAGATCCCTCTCTGAGTCCAGGAAGGCTAGGTCCTAGGGCTCCAAATTTTGTTTGATGTTAACCTTGTATTTTTGGTATTGCCAATCTAACAAATTACAGGGACCTACCAGAGGTTTTAGGAGGTATGGCCACATTCAGAACATTTTGCATCATGTTTGATCTTCAATGTGATGGATTGATTTAGGGGATGTTCCAATGGTTCTTCAGCATTAGGAAACATCATGCTGACACAATGATAGCACACATGCAGTCCATCATATCATCATGTATGAGAGATTGTAAAGCCATTTGTCGAAATTCACATACTAGGGTGTTGAGCATTTGGAGGAGAGAGCAGTTGGTCTCACCTACTGCTTGTGAACTAGCCCAAGGGTTGGTTGTGCAGAATATTGGGCTATTCAGGGGATAGTTGACCAAGGAGGAGATGCTCCAGTTTGGTGGATCGGGTAGCAAAAATGAGTTGAGGAGGAAAGGACTTTGCTTCATCTCCAAATAACCTTTGGGTCCTGATCACTCATGCTTGAGTGATGCAGATGATGTGGCAGAGGCAGAATAGGAAATTCCTTTTGTATGCTAGGGTGAGGACTCTTCGTCAGATGAGTCCATGGGATCATATGAGGATGCTTCTAGGGAGTGAAAGCAGTCATGCTAAGTTGATGACAGTAGGCCGAAGTTGTATTCCAGTGTGCAGGGTGAGCAGACATGGGACTCTATGGGAGATACTCTAGGTGATGAGTCACTTACGACGATTAAACTGAAGCAACATATCATAGAGCATGAGTCAACAGAGGAGGAGGCTATGCACATAATTCATGATATTCCTTTGGGGAAGATACAGATGGAGGCTCACATTGAGTCTGTGATAAATGTATGGCTACCCTTATGGTTAGCCATGGGAGAGGAGCAGACAGATGTACAGGCATCTAGCAGGGAAGCAGTAGTTGCAGATACTTATCCTCATGAGATGTTGGAGGTTGATGGGATAGTTCTGCAGGAGGCTAGTATAAAACAGGAGCATGAATATCATGATCAAGAGAGCGATGAGATGTTGGGGATGGTGGAGCATCCATCGTCGGGTCGATACACAGATGAGGTGCAGATAGATCCACGTGTAGTCAATAGAACAACATTGATTTCAGGGAGTAGCACTCACCAAGAGCACATCGATGGGGCTTGCAGCATATGTCACCCATTTTGGTCTTTTATATAGAGAGGGACCTTCCTCTATAAGCAGATTTCATCGGCAGATAGGACAGAGAAGTGTGAGTTGAGCATGGGCTGGTGAAAGCACTCCAGACATGTTCCGTATGCAGATGTCATGGATTCTTCTTCCAGGTCAGATTGGTAGGAGATCATGAGTTGGTACCCTCTTTATGGTACAATCTTCTTCATAGGGAGCATAGTGGAGCAGGGGCACTTAGAAATGACAGATGCTACAAATTCCCATTGGGAGTGGGGCACATGATGCCAATTATTCAACATTCCATCTCGACTTCAGGAGAGCATGGTTAGCATCAGATCGAGTCCTGAGTTGGATTGGAGAGAGGTGACGAGTTGGTATTCTATTGATAGAGTATCATTCTTAGTCCCAGGTACATTTTGGCAGGAGCACTTGAACGAGAGAGATGCTACATGTTCCATTGGATGATAGATTGTGGACCAACAATCCATTAGTATTTTAGTAGCACTAGCTCGACATTCATAGATCAAGATTGACCTCGGCCTAGATCGGGAATTGGACTGGAGAGAGGTGATGATTTGGTACGCAGTTGGTGGGGAAGCTTATACAATTAGAGGTACAACACAATAGGAGCCATGGAGCATTGATGCTCGCTTGCAGACTTCGCTTCATGGGGCAACAGCTATAGCCAGAGGTAGTACGCAGTCTGAGCCGTGGGACTTGGGCGATGATTTTCCTTGGTGGTGTTGGGATACGGGAGGATTGTTTGATGACAATTACAATTATATATCAGTTTGGGATCCCGACATTAAGGGGTCTATTCCAGGTTTCTTGACACAGGTGCATACCAACACTGAGGGGTTTGTATGGGATCGGGGCATTGGGTCTCAGTTGCATCGAGCCAACAGGGTGGCCCACATATTTGGATTGCTTGAGGGAAATAAATCTTGGGGCAGAAGGTCTGTAATATTCCCTTTTTTTGGTATCACCTATGACAGGGTTAGGATGGACTTCCAGAGTTGGGGGAAGACAAGTCACAGATACAGGTTGGTGTCATCAGTGGGCCCAGGGGTTTTTGGGGGAGTTTTGAGGAGTTTTTATGAGGACCAATGGAATTCGCTTAATATATTCCATCATACGCACATTTTTCCTTTCGTTCTAGTGCATTTCGACAACTTTCAGAAAACTTAGTTGTTTTTGGGCTTAATTGAATTAGTTATGCTCAAGGTGGCATTCTTGGAAGAATACATGATAGAACATCTTAGTGTAATAGCTCGTTGGAACCAAAAAGAGGAGATATTCAAGATGTGATGTTGAGAAGTGACTTATAGTGGCTAGAGATAGTACCATGGGAAATATACCATTTTCCTTAATTAAAAATGACTTTAATTAGTCATTTAATTAAAGGAAAAATAATATTTAGAGGAAAACGGGCCAAAAGTGACTTAAGTGAAATATAATTAAATTAAATTCACTTGGATAGAGTCAATGGAGGATATTCTAGAATAAAAATAAAATAATAAAATAAGATGCTTCTAGAGGATTGGAGATCTATCCATCAGATCTATAAAAAGAGAAGCGAAGGTCATTAGGAGATATCTTGGATTGGATCATTGTTTGTGTGAGAGGTTTGAGAACTTGATTCTCTACTTTAGCAGTAGCCCCAAGATGAAAACCCTCAGGTGATTGAGTGAGAGTGGGTGAGCACCCATCTCTTCCCTTGGTGGATCCATTCAGGATTCACAGGTTTCAATTTATTTCCAGTTTGTTTTGGAGGCCAGTTGCAGCATTGGTGTAGATCTATTTGGGCCATTATTTCATCCATTTCCAATTTTTGTACCAATAGTTTTATATTAATAAAATAAGGTTGGGATATTTTTCATACTTATATTTTCTATTATTGAGTTTCATATTAAATTTCCATTTTTTCCGTAAATATTGTGGTTGATGTTATGAAATTTTTTATGATGTTAACGACTTAAATTTCTGAAGTTATTTTACACAGCAATATTCTGGTGATTTTATGGTTGAATTAATTTCCGGAAAAATTCCTAAAATATCCCATTTGGGATATTACACAAGGCCTCTCTCTTCTCCAAAGGGATTGAAGTTGTTGGGTGGCCAACAACTGAATCCCCTAACCCTACTGTTGCTCTGAATTACACACTACTAGTTTGCTCATGGGAAATTCGGCCAGCATAACAATGTGTTCTCATTTTTTTCTTCTTATGGTGGAAATTTATAGGAAAATTCAAATCCTTCTTCCCTCTCTTGGTACATTAGTGGATGGTGACCCAAGAGAGAGAGTTGATTCCTTTGTGTGGTCACTTGAGGCACAAGGTGGCTCTAGGCGGCTATCCTTGGGTGGCCTCAAGTGAAGGATCATTTCCTGAAGTGTGCTAAGTGGTCTCGGATGGTGACTTCCACCACTACCAGGACCGTGAAGCTTTTTGAGGGAAATCCGCGCAAAGGCACGCTTATTGAAGAAAAATTCATGCAAAGGCACATTTTACCTATGTATCTAGTGCACAATTTGATTTTTTCCTCTCGACCTTAGATATTTTTAAAATTTTCAGATCCTCTAATGTTTCTCAGCCCTGCAAATCCTTCTACTTGACATTAATAATGACTTATTTTCTTTTCTGATTCTATAGTAATAATAGTTCCCCCCTAATGTGTGAGGTCTAGGAAGAACAGTATAGCTGAAATACATTATAGTTTCTTTCCTATGTAACCTATGTCGAGAGAGAGAGACTTGCGTACAAGCCAAGGTTGGAAACCCCTTACAATGGGTAGAAGAATGACCATGTCTTGTGGGAAACCTATAAGAAATAATATGATACAATAAATATAATTTCTCTATGAGGTCGGCATGTCCCATGCTCATAATGCTTTGGTAGCTAAACAAATCTATCTGATAGACAAAATTATTATTTGTGTCACTGATATGGTAATGATCTGCTGATCTGGTTGATGACAACGATTGGTGACGCCATGAGGGGCATTTTTTCTTTGACAGTAGGTTGAATGTGGTGCCCGCATGCATAATCTTGGTATGGCATATAAATGAACATTGTACGCATGGGTGTATGACCGAGACCTTCCCATGAAAGCTTTGCTAAAAGAGATGCTTATAATGGCATGGGTCTTCGACGAATCTAGGCAAAGTGAAATGGTTGTAAAGTATGATACCATCTTGACTTGAAAGCTTGTGCTGTAGTCTAATGTCAGGAGGATCGATAACATCTGTGGGAAATGATGACTCCTATAGTGCCACCCGAGGATGCCCCTATTGTGTTGAGTGAATGTTCAAGGTACTGCTTCCTTTTTGGAGAATGGGTGTTGAAGTCGATAGAAAGGAAGCCTCAATAGAACTAGAGAGCTACTGATACAAGGGACCAGGGTCTTTGATTTGATAGGTTTAACATAGGAATAATGGCGAGGGTTGATTGACTAATGATGGGAGTTCGACGACCCAAGGTCAGAGCATAAAAAGTGGCTTGGTGGCAGTCATAACTATTTTTGAAGAGGAAATCCCTGGGGTCGGTAGGACATCCAGGGTGGATATATGTTGGTTATGAATGTCATGGCGGCTTTGCCTGAAAGGTGTGATGCTCCGAACAAGGGTGACTAGGGACTGTTGCCATGGGAGAGAAATGAATGGATGAGTGGGGGACTATTCTCCATTTCATATCTTTGTACAGTTTCCAAAAGAATAAAAAATGGGATTGGGTTGTACAAAACACAGAGATAGGTGCCCCAAAACATGAAAAATGATCTCTCATTGATGATGTGAGGAAGGTGTTTTTCTGAGGGTGGGGGGCCCATTGGTTGGTCTCTCTGTGGGGATTATGAAGCAGATGGAAAATATCACAAATGGGCTATGATGATGGAGAGATGGTAGGCCAAATGTGAGACGAAGTGATGCATCATTCGATCTGCTTGAAAAAAATTGCTTGTCTGGGACAAGGGTTTTATTTAGACATCATAAAACTTGACTTTATGCATGATTAGTGGATGGGCATGAATTACTTCCCAGACTAAGGTGTTATGGTCATGGAGTCATGTTTGTATGATGTGCGGTCTATGATGAGTGATCAACACAATGGAGGGGAGGCGGTACCAAACTTACAAGGATGTTTATCATGTGCAAGGCGGGGAGATGATAAACATGGTCAGGTTTTTTGGAAACTATGGTTGATTTCTTGTGGAGAAATGATGTTAGGATATGAAAAGTTTCTTTGGGACTCTATCATAATGAGGGTAGAATGATACCTGCTCTGGAACTTTCGGTGGATGGGATGATGGATGGTTTGTTGTGTTGTACAATACCTACAACAAAAATATCCCAAGTGAAAGCATCTTCCTCATTCAAATATTATTGAAAACTTGTACTGAATGAACATATGATGAGAGGGGGCATACGTGTCAGGACTGAAAATCTTATTTTTTTGGAGGTGTGAATGTGTGGAGCCTCCATTGGGCATTATGAGGTGTTGATCGCTATGTTGCTTTCGGTTCTACAATTGGCTCCTCTGAGCTCCCATTACGGCCTTTCAAACATTCTTCAAAGGGTGACATATAGGCCAATATGTCTCATTTCAACTCATTTGCGACATTTGAGTGTTTGAGAGTTTGAGGTTTTGAGAGGTCAGAGACTTCTACAGAGCTGTTCTTGTCATTGCGGTCAACCTGAGTATGGAAGATTCATGATTCTTGAGCCAGGTAGGCCCCATAACGTCCTGAATTTTAATTCTTTCAGTGTGACTAGGTAGGTGTTGTATAGACTAGGTTTGTACGAATCCCTATATTTTTTTGTACTTGACCATGCGGGCAATCAAGGAATAGGTGCGAAATTTTCACGCAGAACTGAGGGTTTTGCGCAAAATTTTCATGCCGGTGGGGGATTTTTGCATGCATTTTATGCGCTTGTACAAGGTATAGGTGCATATAAGACATGCCTATTTTAGAAATAGGTGCGATGACGAAGATAAAAATAATTGTGAAATTTTTTCATTTTTTGGTTGTTTTTATGTTGGTGATGTGTGTCTATTTGTTGACAAGATGTTGTGGAAGGAGAGGGACTAGTCTAACCTCTGTATCACTATGGAACATGATGCCAATGTATGCAAGAATTTGGCGAGATGGGGTCTGTTAGATCCCTGTAATCAGCAAGATTGGCAAAATTCCGACCGCAGGGAGAAACATCGTTTCAACCACTTTGGGATTCTAGGATCTAGCCCTCCTGAATCCGGAGAGGGATCTCTCCAATAAGTGCAAAGATGAATTTGTCTTTGAAGTTTGGGGTAATTATATTAGGCTAGTTATGAAGGCCAAGGGTTTGTTTTGTTTTTTGGATGGTTGAGCATGATTATTATTTCAGGGGAAAGTTCTAAGTGCAAAAAGTTTCAAAGGTGAGAAGTTGCAAGTGAATAGAACAGCTTTGTCTAAAAATATAGATATAATGCTGGTTTTTAGTCCATTGGGCTATGGAGTCATAACAGGGCTTTAATTGAGCAACAACATCAAGATTCATCCAAGGGGCAAGTCATCTATATCACAAGATTATTGAGATTAAAATGATGGAATGGAAACAATAAAGTGTTGGAGGAGTGGAAACTGATAATAATTTCACAAGGGATTTATAGCCATTCCAAACAAGAAAATCCTCTCAAGTAACTGTTTAAAACCAACCAAGAACATGGCTAACCATAGACTTCTTGGGCAAGTTTTTATAAAAGCAGCTTAATTGACAAACAATCCAGTAATCTGCATAATTACCTTCAGAAAATATGAAAACATATAAGAGAAAACAAAGTGTAACCTAAGATCAGATAAGCTACTTTTAAACCTAGTCTGCTTTCAGTCAACACCAAGGGAAACCTTCAGAATCTACCTTTGGAGAATAGAAACTAGAAACAGGGCAAACCATCACTTTTCTAGCCCAACTTTAATAAGAAAATGATGAAAATAACTTCCAAGAACAATTTTTAAAGTAAACAGTAGGACGAGGGAACGCGAACATTCCTAACTGTTTGAACTGTATTGAATCATTCTTAAATAAACAAATTGGAGGAAAACATTGAGATAAAGCTTATCAGTGAGTGAAGGGTACTGGTAAACAGTAAATCCTAACTCTATAAATGTTGTTCTTTATCAGAGAATAGTGAATAATATGAAATACATAGAAGGAAAAAAACAATAACAAAGAAAGGGGCACTTCACTAGTGATATAGACCAGGATCCCAAGAAACAACTTGTTATTGATGTCAAACCAATTACAGTCTCCAGGCCCAATGTTTCAATTTAGCAATCATCTTCACTATTCAGCCTAACTAATCTAAACAAGCAGAGCTCCAAGGGCCAGTGAACACTATTTACAGATAGAAGTATCAAGCTCAATTACATTTCAAAGTTCTACAACCAACCCCTCTCTCATCTTCTGTAATAGTATATATAGAAGAATGAGGAGGTGAGATCTGATAAAAGATCTCAAAAACTAATTAATATAGACTTAAATGGCTTCTTGGCCTTTAGGGGGCTTGATGAAGAAGCTTACAATAGGTGTCCTCTGTATTAAATAATTTAAATTAAGATTAAGCTCAGTGGGAGGTTTTGTTGACCTTTGAGGCTCTGCGTGATGTCGAAGTTACTCTGCTATTATTTTGTCATAAGTTTGTCTACAGAATTTATCCTTTGGCTACGTTGTGAGGCAGATTTTTGGTCCTAATCAATAACTTTGGCCTCTGATTGAATACTTTGAGGCACAGGTGGCATTTTGGTAGCTGGGAGGAATCAATTTACCTCAGATGTGGCAGTGGAGGCTTTCTATTAGATGATCCTTTATGATTTTTCTTTTAACTGTGTTTTAATTGGGGGGATTAGGCTCCTAATAAACCATCTTAGCCGTAATCCCACAGATCTATCTTAAATCCTCTGTTCTGATATATTTTGTCTTCGGCACTGATACTCTCTGGCTATGCTTGATTTACTATGTTTTGCTGGTATGCAGGGCTGCGCAGGGATCATGTGGCATCAATGGTTGATGAATCATTGACGAAACGTGGATTCAAAACCTGCAAATTATTTTCTCTGATGGATCGGAGGAGGAAGGATCATCACCCTCTGCTTCTGAATTTTCTTCAGACATAGCAGAAAAACCATTTAAACCCTACAAAATACAAAACATTATGAAATCTTGCATGTATAGGTTCACTGCTTCAGAAGGCACGTGGAAAGAGCATGGCCGTTGGATGGCATCATCTAATGGTTGAGATTGATCAGAGGAATTCAAAGGGAAGGCGGAAAAAGAATATGAATCGGAGCCATCGATCGCATAGAGATCGACGGTCAGGAGTGGAGGTGAATAAATAATGTGAAGGGGTCACATTATTTGGCAAAAATAAAAGAGGAGAAAAAGGTTTAAAACTTTTGTTTTTGGAGAAAAATGGTTAAAAATGGTGTGCGGGGTTCAGGATGATTGTGGGCTGTTGGATGAGATCGGCCCACGTGATCAATGGTGGAAAAAAAGGCACCAAGAACCTTAGAAAATGCGCTCGGACATCAAAATTTTAATAAAACCAAGCCAAATAAAATTTCTCGGGTCTGGATTTGCTGACTGGACGAGGAACCAATGAAAACCCGCTCCAATCCGATGATGTCGTGTGGACGCTGACGTGGCGCTGGGGGCCACCGGCTCTTGTGGGACCATTGAAGAGGGGACTGGGGCGATGGAGTGTGGGCCGTCGATCTGCAGATCAGATCAAGGGAAAAGATGCTTTTAATACCGCCCCGTACCTTAGACTAACTATCGGGCTTCTTTAGAGAGCAATCACCATCCGATGAGCGGCCTCAGATTGGATGGCACACATCAATATTGCGCCCACTCCACATCCGATATTTAACGTGCGATGAATGGCGGTTTTTGAAAATGGGCCCAAGACACGTGTCATCCGGTGTATGGAATCGTTGCAAAATGGAAAAAAACCGCCCCGCTCTCAAAAGCGGTGCGATGGATACCGCTTGGTTTTGCAACAGTGAGTGGTTAGCAGGGACCACCGGGGTGATAGATTGTGTGCCGTTGATCTGCAGACCAGATCGACGGTGGAGAGTGACTAGAATTTTGCACTGGCAGAAAACTATAGGATATAATAAAAAACTGACAATTTTATATAAACAGAGGTTTATAGTTCGGGAGAGAAATATTAATTTTCGATATGGTTTGGCACACGACTGCAGGTCCGCAGGTTATATGGAAAACCATGTGACCGGGGGTTTAGAAGGGAGGGCTAATTAGCATCGGGTGATGCGATAAGCGTTTGGAGGGCCAACGCCTAGTTCTGGCACCAGGGCATATGGAGGGGAAGGGTTAAAAGACTTAGCCCAAGGGGGCTTAAGTCTATAATATGAAAATGTGGTTTTTATAGATTTTCAATGATTTTCAATGGTTGTTGGGGGTTTCGATAAGGAAAGAAAGGGTCTTAAACCTTATCCAAGGGATTTTTGATGACGGGGAAAAAGGGAAAAACATGAAAACAAATGATTTTATGGGGAAAAGAGGGATAAAAATGAGGTTATTTTTGGAAGAAGGGGAAAAGGAAAATGGTGCTTGCAGCAGTATTCTTTCTCAGGAATCAGCAGGATTTCTAAGTGTAGAATGGGCATAGCACTAAACATTGGGACAGAGGCATGAGGCTTTTAAGAGTCTTCAAGAGCCAACACTTTTTAGCAATAAAATTTGTTCCTTGAAGGCTCCAAATAGTTTTAGCCAACTTTTGGTATAACAAATTTCACAGGTGGATAAAAGGGTCTTCTCAAGTTCTTGGAGAATGACCTTTTGCGATCACATGATCGTCTCTTGTGCTACCTGATTTGATGCTAGAACAAGCAGCACAATTTTATGTTGCTACAGAGGTGCGAGCTAGCTATCTGTCTTGAGACAGATATATATTTTGTGACCAGGCTACTGCCTCAAGGAGAGGCACTCCCTTATTCACATCCCCCTGGGAGGGTGGATCTTCAGTGATTCATGGCTATTCATTATGGTAGGGTGCCTCTCATGGAGGGGTGTATTTGGATAGCCTCTCTTAATGACATGGCCAAGCACTTTTCTATGGAAGTGATTGTGTGACTGACGAGGTTTTCCTTGCCAAATCGGGCATCAGTTCTGCAGATTGGTGTTCTCCACCAGCTGAGGGCTGGATATTTCTTTGATTTTTCCTGTCACTGCTACGACGGGATGTTGGCTTAGCTCTCGAAGGTCCGTGATGGATATAAGTTATTCATGTATTCTAGCATCATGTACGAGAGAGTGTTGTTGTTAAGGACTATCGTGGCTGTGCCTTTTGGGGATCCTCGTGATCCTCGTATGAGGAGGTGGGCCCCCGTGATGCCTCGCAGTGGGGGAGGTCGAGTGGGGCATTACTGGAATTCCACTACATAGGCTTGGTTTGAGGCTAATCCTTATATTTCCTGCCTTACCCATATGCAAGGATGGACTTTCATGGAGACCTGGACATGGGTCTTCCTACGGGATATGCATGGGGGCCAGCAGGAATGTCTCTTATGTTTTCTTCTGCATTTGCTGATTATTTATGATTCATATGTGTATTATGATGACACTAAAATAGTTTTTAACTCCTGCATATGTTGGCAAGGTTGGTCGTCCTATGGATCGGTTGGTGGGGCACCATCTGATCTGGAGGCCTTGAGGCATTCCGCTCCTCGTTGGGGGACAAGGAGGGGATCTGGTGCATCATTAGGGTGGAGTACCCTAGGATGAGGCTGGCCCCTCTGGGGAGGGTAGTAGCTCGGCTGCTACTAAGTGCGCTGCGACGATCGCTCGCGTTGAGGCGATGGAGACTCATGTTGCAGAGGTGACAGGACAAATGGTTGCTCTAGAGGTCAGGCCCGCGATCTGGAGGATGTGTGGGGCTGAGTGGACCAACTGACCCGAGGGATGCCTACTCATGGATTTGTTGATGCTCTGGTTGGAGACGTTGATGGCCCATGAGAGGGGCTATCAACCGACTCTGTGATGCGTGACGACTTCAGTTCTGACAGCTTCCCTGGTATTGGTGCTGGGGGAAACCATGGGTCCAGGTGCCCAGCCTGGAAGGGCATAGCCCTAGAGATGCTTTTATACACATCGAAAGCACCCGTTATGAGGATGCTTCCCTTATTTTTGATGACCATTGTCTATGTAATTTTGGTTGACCAGCAGGTCAGAGACACGACATATCCTTTTGTACTAAGACATAGATTTATTGGTATATATGTGATATGTATTTTTTGTGGCTTTATATGATGTGTCTATTGTTTATATGTTTTAATGGATGATATGTCTTTCTAATGGATATCTATGTTTTTTATGTTTTTTGGTTTCATATATGATGGTTTATCCGAGATGCATTCCAGTTTAGTATGTGGTCAGCTATGTGATATGCTATCTGGTTTTTATTTCTTGGTACATGTGTGAATTTAATGTGATTAAATTGACAACTTAATCATTTTGCACGCAAATATTTTCTAAACATATGTGAATCATGTACCTCAAACTCTTGGTTTAGCTGTGATAGCACTAACTGGGAAACAAGGTAGATATGAAAATGGTGAATGCCTTGATTGAGGGTGTAGCACATAAGCCCTATAACAGCGTCATATTCTTCTTGATTGTTTGTTGGTGATCCGATGCATACTCTGTTGCTGAAGAATGGCGATCGGTCAGGGTGGTAGATGACCCAGGCGGTGGCTGCTAAAATTTGAGACCATCATGATGCTCCATCAATGAATACAAAGTAATGGTTGGGTTGAAAATCCATTGTGACACTAGATCTCTTTTTGAGACAAGTATTTGGTCAAAAATAAATCTTGGTTTGTGCACGTTAATTCTAGGGCTGGGCCCACTAAGCCATTATGGGTAAAAAATCTTGAGGTAGAGACTGTTGACGAGGTTGATGAGGCATGTACTTTCAGGCGCTGTCAAGATGTATGCCACCTTTAGAAGAAAATTCTTTATGATGTAGGGTCCTTTCCACAAGGTTTCAAACTTTCCCACCCCTAGGGATTCTTTCACGACATCACAGTGAAGGACTAACCCCCCCTCGGTAAATGATTGAGGAGTGATGTTGCGATCGAATAGTGCTTTCACCCACTTTTTATGGGCCTTGTTGTGCTGGAGCGATTGTCTTTGGCTTTCATCGACAAACTCAAGTTGTACTAAGCATTGCTCTAGATATTGGGTTTCATCGAGGAGTTCATTGATGGCGTGTAAATTTAGGTTCTCGTGTTCAATGGGAATCACGGCTTTGACCCTATATACCAAGTGAAAGGGTGTGAACGTCGTTGATGTTTTTACTGTTGTACGGTATGCCCACAGAGTGGAGAAAAGAATATGGTTCCAGTTCATTTTGTGGTTATTCACCATGCGCTGTAACATTGTTTTGAGTACTTTGTTTATAGCTTTTACTTTTCTGTTGGATTGGGGGTACTATGTCGATGCGAATTCATGAGTGAATCTAAGGTGGTGAGACAACTCTTGGAAATTTTCATTTTTGAAGTGTTTTCCATAGTCAGAGACTAACTCTTTTGGCACATCGAACTGGGAAATGACATGATTAAATAGAAATTGTGCGACGGTTTATGTTGTGTTGTCATATGTAGGCATAGCTTTTGCCCATTTGGTGAAGTAGTCGACGGACAAAATAATGTATTTGTGATTGCTCGATGATGCTGGGTTACAAGTCATGAATTCGATCCCCCATTTGCAGAAGGGACCAACGATTGTGACGAGGTGCATGGGAGAGGTAGGGGATCTTTCCTTGTGAGTGAAACATTGACACCGCTCTCACCTCTTGACTGGTGAAATGTAATCGCGAAATAACGTGGGCCAAAAATATCCTGCCCGCAGGAATTTTTGTGTGGTGGCCATTTCGGAGAGGTCGCCACCGCAAGCTCTGCTAAGGTAGTCATTAAGGGCTTGTTCAACTTGGTCATGGGTAAGGCATCGACATAAGATGGTGTCGATGCCCCGTCGGTATAAGACATATCCCATGAGGAGGTATCAGGGGGCCTGATGGCCGATTCACCAATGGTCATCACGGGTGAGCTGGGGTCTAAAATTTTGGGTTTGTAAAAATAGGATAATGTATCCATACCAAGGATCATCCATTTCTACCAGGAAGAGATGTTTGTCTGGTAGCGAATTATTGACTGTTGACCCTTTGGTCTGACTTGGGAGTTCCATTATGAATTCGGCTAAAATTAAATCCTTTTTTCTCTTGGGGGATCGAAATTGTAAGCTGAATTCTTGCAGAATGACTATCCAACGAGCATACTTATGATTCATTAGAGATGCGTGAGAGGGTATTTAATGGGATTAATATCTACGATGATTGTTTTAGTCTTTAATATGATGTAGTGCTGAGGTTTTTGGACTGCATGGATTAATGCTAGGGAATTTTTTTCCTCTGGCTCATATATTAATGTGGGGCCCACTAAGTTTTTGCTAATGTAATCAATTACGTGTTCCTTCCCATCTGGGCCTTCCTGGATCAATACTTCGGCTAAGGCAGTCTCACATGCTGATAGATACAGGATGTAGTCCTTGCTGTAGTCTGGGGACTAATTAGCGGTGCTGAAGATAATGTATCCTTCAGCGTGTCAAATTATTGTTGGGCTTGATCATCCCATTTAAATGCGATGTCCTGGCAAAGGAGGCACAATAATCCTTGGGCACAATGTTGGAAATATTGTCATTGATGGCAAAGGAGGCAGCGCTGAAGCAAAGAGGCAGAGCGACAGGAGCAGCAGAGGCAAAGGCAGAAGCAGAGCCGTTATAAAATTCCGAGAATCGCCCAAGCCGGCAGATACAGTCGTATGTATAATTCCAAGAATCATTACCCGATGGGCGTTACATATAATACAGAACCATATTCTGGGAATCGCACACTCCAACCGGCGTTATACATTTAATATAACACAAATATTATTCCAGGAATCGCTTAACTCCAGCGGCAAAGTATACATATATATCAGTTATATACAAGCGGAGCGCTTTATATCTATATAATCAAAGGTTCTATCAAAACGAAATGGCTTATAAGGTGGGACCCCTCACCCAATCGCAATCGGAGATCACAAGAGCAACGTAATATGCAACCCACAGGAAATTGCGATTGCGATGAGAATCCGGACTCGATGGGTCTATAAACTGTAATTGATAAGTCTCGGAACTTAAATAAATAGAGAATTTGCGAATACAATGAAGCCCAGAGCATATAACCAAAGGTCCAAGGTATATATATGGAGCACACAAAACGAAGTTTTATATGGTGGGACCCCTTCCCAATCGCATCGGAGGTAAACAAAGCAGAGGGGCTTGCAACTCAAAGTTGCGATTGCGATCAATCGCAATCAGAAATCGCAAGGGGATCGGAACGTGCAAACAAAGAGTTGCGATTGTGATTGAAAGGCCGGACCCGATGGGTTTATAAGCCAAGACTGATATATGTTTGAAGTTTCGCCATAACAGTGAATAATCGCAATCGGAAGAGGCTGAGGAGTGATACATTGCATCGGAAAGATCGGCGAGTGAGCCCGAAAGGAGTTCTTATTATATAATGCCGAGAATTGATTTAAGTCTTTTTAAAAGGAAGTTTGTATGTATGCCGAGTGTTGAAATTACTTATATATATATATGAAAAGGCGCTGTTATATATATATATATATATATATATATATATAATGCTGTTGCAATAAGCCATGTGGTCTGTAGACCCACGGGCCTCAGCTTAACGAAAGGGCGATTCCTAATATACAATGACTATGATATATGTCCGTTCCACTTGCGGAAAGTTCCACATCAACAAGACACTTGCTGCAAGTCAGCAGTCATGTATTTTTCTAAGAGGCACTGATATAAAAGAACTGTTACACGCATGCAGCAATTACACCACAGCAGAGGACAGAAAAGCATACAGAGCAGAAAAGAGTCAAAACACAGTCATAGAAAAGACAAATGCGTAGCAAACCAAGAGACAAAATGAGTTGAGCTAGAGTTCACTTTGTAATAAGAATGTAAATACTTTAATTATTTTTATTGTTTGTGATGCATTGGCAAGTCTCCGAGAGAAAACAAACTCCCACTGTAATGTTAAAATTGACACCTATAGTTATAATTTCTGAGTAAGCTGATAAAAGGAGTGAGAAGGCAGAAGGCAAAGAGACATGACTTTCCATTTCGAATTCCAAGCAGAATACAAACAGTCATGTGAGGAAATCTATAAATAATATCATCTTGATATGCAGAGTGAGTTTTTGAGAGCAAGGGAGAGAGCACATATAGAGAGAATGCAGAATATAGAAGGCAGAGAAGATTAAGAGAAGCTACATAACAGAGCTGATATCTGAGGTAAATCAGCAAACATTCAGTTTTAGAAAATGAGGAAGTTGGAGCTTCCCTATCAAGTTGCAGCTTGATAGCTGTCAGTTGTAGCTGACTGAGGTTGGAGCCTCCTGTAGGTTGGTGCCTGCAGAAAATTGAAGGGAGTTGGTGCTTCCTTGCAAGTTGTAGCTTACAGAATTGAGGTAGGAGCCTCCTGTAGGTTGGTGCCTGCAGAAAAACAGTGGTGAGAGGGAGTTGGAGCTTGCCTTTGCATCACAACAATAATAAGATGTGGTTTCTCCCTTTATGGGTTTCCACTTATATCTGGTGTCTCTGTGCATGATATTTATGTATTGATCTGATATGTATCATTTGCTTAATACCTGCTGCTCTCATATTAAGTCTATTGCTCTATTAAACTAATACTTTCTGATTACATTCTAAAATTACTCTCACATCAAATTGAGTTTGAAATGAAGGTGTAAATAAGTTTAATGAAAAGTTTTAAGAGATCAGGAATGTATTAAACTGATTCACCCCCCCCCCCTCTCAGTTTAATTAGAGGTTCAACAATTGGTATCAGAGCGGATTCCTTGGTACAAGTCTAACAACTGAAAGGAGATCCTAGGTTCCCAAGATGGCTAGTAAAGAAGGATGCTCAACCAATAAAGCCCCTTTCTTCACTGGTGAAAATTATGCTTTCTGGAAAATCAGAATGAAGACATACATAATGTCTTTAGGAATAGAAGTCTGGGCTGCTGTGGAATTAGGATATGCCCCGAAGGCAACTGAATCAGAAAAGGACGCAAAACAAGATTTTGTGGCTAATGCAAAAGCCATGAATGCCATCCTGAATGGATTATGTGAAGCAGAGTTTATTAAAGTAATGCACAAATACACTGCCAATAAAATATCGGATACTCTTGAAGACATACATGAGGGAGACCAGAAATTAAAAACTACCAAACTTCAAGTATATAGAGCCTAGTTTGAAAACTTAAAAATGAATGATGATGAAGATGTTGGCAGCTTCTTCTTAAAAGTTGCAGAAATTATTAACAATATGAAAGCTCTTGGAGAAACCATACCATAAAGTATAGTTGTGCAAAATATTCTAAGATCACTCCCATCCAGATTTAATCCCAAGGTATCTGCAATAGAAGAGACAGCGGATTGGGAGACTTTGACCATGAACCGGATACCTGGAAATCTAACAGCCTATGAAATGAGACTCCCGCAGAAGAAACCAAGTTCGAGGGAAGCAACTTTTAAAACAGAAAAGAAGAAAGAAGAAGAGGAAGAAATATGCTCTTGCTCAGATGAAGAAGAAGCAAAATTTGTTAAGAAACTGGACAGAGGTTCAGGTAAATACAAAGGTAAACTTCCTTTCAAGTGCTTTAACTGTGGAAGAGTTGGACACTATGTTGCTAAGTGTCCTCACAAGAAAGCAAGGAATCAGGCTCAAGAGTCAGAAAAGAATAAATCAAAGAACTGGCAGAAGGGAAAGAAGTTCAACAGAAAATCTTTCTATGCTAAACAAGACAGCAGTACATCTGAAGATTCAGATGAACTCTCAAGTGAAGAAGGAACCTCAGATTTTTTATTGATGGCCATAGAATATCTTGAGGGACTCCTACTAGAAGATGAAGAAGAAGAAGGGGAAGTCGACCTCGAGGGGGAGCTAAGAAGTGCTCTGGAGGAGATTGAGAGACTCAAACTAAAATGCAGAAAACAAAAAAAGATTCTCCTCAAATGTGTGAAAGAAGAACAAAATTCAGAAGTCCTCATGCTGCTGAAGGTAAGACTTGAAGAAGCCAAGAAGATAGAAGATATGTTACTTCAGCAAATCAAGGATAAAACCCAAGAACAAGAGAAGTTGGAGGAAGAAGTGGTAGGTCTTAGGAAGAAACTAGAAAATGCTCAAAGGATAGTGGTTATAAACTCTTCTCTAACAACAAGCTCTAGCAAGTTGAATGATATCCTGGTTGCTCAAAGATCCCCAATGATAAAAACAGGAATAGGCTATGAGGGAGAATCGAGTAAAGGCAAAGAAAAGGAAGACAAAAATATAATTTTTGTAAAAGCAATGAAGACTGATGAAGAAGCCCAGACCATTCCTATAAAAGAAGAAACATGTAATAAGAATGACAGAGATCAGAAGAAATCTCTAGTAACAAGGAATATAATGAATACTAAGATGGCAGAAAAAGAATCATATGCCCCTAAGTATATCAAATTTGGAAGTCATCAGAGGAAATTCTTCCCTCCTATGAAGAATGCCACTTGCTATGTCTGCCACAAGCCAGGACACATTGCTGCATATTGTTATGCAAGGAAGAGTAATTCAGACCTGCAAAAGATGCAAACAGTGAAGAGGCTATCTCAAACAAACAAATGGAGAAAACAACCTTACATCAGGTATGCAAATAATTTCTATGGTTATTGTTTTTATTGTAAGGAATTTAGCCATAAAATTATTGAATGTAGAAAGTATAGACAAAGACTGATGTTCAATACCTCAAGGAGGTTTATGAGTCAAAGCAATTTTGTTCATGCTCACAATTCTGCAAAAACTATAATCAAATGTTGTATATGCAATAAAATTGGGCATATATCTTCCAAGTGTTCTCTAAAGGGATATAATTCATCACCTCACCAAAGATACCAAACAAAAGGGGGCCTCCAGTGGATAAAGAAAGTGAATAAATGTGACCTGGCTCTAACTGCTCAAGATCTGAAAAGCTAGTGGTACTTGGACAGTGGCTGCTCCAAACACATGACTGGAGACATAAGCAAGTTTATAACTCTTGATGAAAAGAAATCTGGCAATGTTATTTTTGGTAATGATAAATCAGGAAAGATCAAGGGAAAAGGCTCAGTCAGCATAGACAATGGAAGAGGAAAAGCCCAAGAGGTACTATTTGTGGATGGACTGAAAGCAAATTTACTGAGTGTCAGTCAGATGTGTGACAAAAGCTGTGAAGTTCTTTTTAGAGCACAAGATTGTGTAGTCAGGTCAAGCACAACAGGAAAGACTCTGCTCAAAGGTGTTCGAACAGAGAACAATGTATACATAGTGAAAGAGGAAGATGAAGCTTGCCATCTTAGCAAACTTGAGGAGTCATGGTTGTGGCATAGGAGATTGGGACATCTCAGCTTTGACCATATCATCAGACTAAGCAAGAAGAAAGATGTCAGAGATATGCCAGAAATAAAGAGGCCTTCAAGTACTATATGCAAATCTTGTCAATTTGGGAAACAAACTCGCACATCCTTTAAATCTAAAGAAGAGTTATCAACAAGAAGACCACTGCAACTTGTGCACATGGATCTGTGTGGACCTGCAAGAACTAAAACACCAAGTGGAGAGTACTACTTTATGCTGATAATAGATGATTTCTCCAGAATGACATGGGTTGCGTTTCTCAAGAATAAATCAGAAGCACTGGACAAATTTAAGATATTCAAGGCATTAGCTGAAAATCAAACAGGATGCAAACTAAAATGTATCAGATCAGACAGAGGAGGAGAATTTACAGATTATGACTTTGCTGACCTATGCAATGAACATGGCATAAAACAAAAATTCACTATTGCAGGAACACCTCAGCAGAATGGAGTAGCAGAAAGACAAAACAGATCTGTTCAACAAATTGCCAGAGCCATGATGCAAGAGAATGATATTGCTCAAACTTTCTGGGCAGAAGCAGTGCACACAACAGTACATATCCTTAATAAAGCTCACTTAAGGCCAAGCAGTGACAAGACTCCATATGAACTATGGCATGGAAAGCCAGCTTCAATAAAACATTTCAGAGTCTTTGGTAGTAAGTGTTACATAAAGAATAATGATGAAAACCTTGGGAAATTTGATGCAAGGGCAGATGAAGGGTTTTTTCTAGGATATGCTTCCAAAAGTAAAGGATACAGATGCTACAACAAGACTCTTCAGAAAATAGTTGAAAGTATTGATGTGAGATTTGATGAAGAATTTCCAAACAATACAAGAAATAAAGATTGCTGCAGTCCATCAGTTAATCATGAAGAAGAAGACCGGAATGATGAAGAAACTAGCAAGACAATAGAAGATGCAGAGCTAAGCTCAAAAACCCCCTCAAGATACACTCAGAAGAATCATCCTGAAGATCAGATCACAGGAGACAAGAAAGCAGGAGTCCAGACAAGAAGGCAGCTAACAGAACAAACAGAAGAAGTATACATAGCCATGTTATCACAAATAGAGCCAAAGAAATTTGAAGAAGCTAGCAAGGACAAGTATTGGATAAAAGCAATGAATGAAGAATTGGAACAAATTGAGAAGAACAATACCTGGGATCTAGTTCCTAGACCTATTGAGAAAAATATCATTGGTTCAAAATGGGTATTCAAAAACAAAATGAATGAGAAAGGACAAGTAATCAGGAATAAAGCTAGGCTGGTCTGCAAAGGATACTCACAAATAGAAGGACTTGATTATGATGAAATATTTTCCCCTGTAGCTAGAATGAAGCTATCAGAATGTTCCTGGCATTTGCATGCTATCAAGATTTCAAGGTATATCAAATGGATGTAAAATCTGCTTTTCTTAATGGTGATCTAGAAGAAGAAGTGTACATGGAACAACCAGAAGGTTTCTCATTGACAGATAAAGAAGACTATGTATGTAAACTGAAAAAGGCCCTATATGGACTGAAACAGGCTCCTCGTGCTTGGTACTCAAGACTGGACAAATATTTGCAAAAGCAAGGTTTTAAGAGAGGTGGAGTAGACAACAATCTATACATAAAAGCCCATGAAGATGAACTCCTAATTTTTGTTGTATATGTTGATGACATTATGTTTGGAAGCAACAGAGATGAGCTAGCAAAAGGATTTGCAGAAGAGATGAAATCAGAGTTTGAAATGTCCATGATTGGAGAGCTCAGTTTCTATTTAGGACTTCAAATTCAGCAAAGGAGCACAGGTACATTCATTTCTCAAGAAAAATACTTAAAAGAAATGCTGAAAAAATTCAAAATGGAGGACTGCAAACTAGTGACAACACCTATGATCACGGGATGAAAGCTGTGTGCTGATGATAGGTCTGCAGATGTAGATCAAAAACTCTACAAATCCATGATAGGAAGCCTACTGTATCTGACTGCATCAAGACCAGACATCATGCTAGCAGTAGGACTAGTGGCTAGATATCAAGCAGCACCTAAACAAAATCATCTTCTTGCTGTAAAAAGAATACTCAGATATCTACAAGGAACATCACAGTATGGACTTTGGTATCCTAAAAGCAAAAGCTTCACTTTAACAGCTTACACAGATGCAGATTGGGCCAGCTGTGTGGATGACAGGAAGAGTACAAGTGGAGGTGCATTCTATCTAGGAGAAAGTCTGGTGGCATGGCTAAGCAAGAAACAAACATCCATATCTCTGTCTACAGCTGAAGCAGAATATATAACAGCAACAGCATGTTGTACACAAGTCATGTGGATGAAGAAAACTCTTCAAGACATGAAGGTAAGCATTAATGACCCTATCTCAATCAAATGTGATAATACAAGTGCTATAAGTATATCTAAAAATCCTGTGCTTCATTCAAAAACTAAACATATACCAATCAAGTATCATTTTCTCTGAGAACAAGTGGCTCAGAAGATAGTTAAACTGGACTATGTATCAACGAAAGAACAGATAGCAGACATATTTACCAAACCACTTGCCAGAGAACCATTCGAATACTTGAGAGACAAACTAGGGGTAGTATCTGTAGATACTATTCTCTAATATGAAGAGAAAGTACAGTCTCAGGGGGAGAACAAAACGAATATATCATTCCAGGGGGAGAACAGCCAGCAAGATAAGCATAAAACAAGTCCACAGGATCACATTATCAGTATTATCAGCATTATCAATATTATCAGCATTAAGAAGCAACAAGAACCTTTCAATCGTAAAATGCATCATCTCTCTCTGTAATCTAGCACATATTACAGGCACTACAATTGAATCAGAGCTATAAAACATATATCGGCTCACTATACCAAAGTGTTCTCTCAACAAGTTTCATACATCACTCTGGAGCAGCATAGTCCAATTTCGGCAGAAGAGGACCTAAACGTAACTCAGAGAAAGGAAATGCAATGACAGAACCCATACAGAGAGATGAGGCATCGTCCTTTGCCATTGATGTCAAAGGGGGAGGAAGAAAAAACAACAGGAGGAAGAGCAGGCAAACAGGAAGAGCAAGAAACAAGAGAAAGAGAAAGCAAACAGAGAAAGTGGATTGCCATCAATGCCAAAGGGGGAGACTGTTGGAAATATTGTCATTGATGGCAAAGGAGGCAGCGCTCAAGCAAAGGAGGCAGCGCTCAAGAAAAGAGGCAGAGCGACAGGAGCAGTAGAGGCAGAGGCAGAAGCAGAGCCGTTATAAAATTCCGAGAATCGCCCAAGCCGGCAGATACAGTCGTATGTATAATTCCGAGAATCATTACCCGATAGGCGTTACATATAATACAGAACCATATTCCGGGAATCGCACACTCCAACTGGCATTATACATTTAATATAACACAAATATTATTATGGGAATCGCTTAACTCCAGCGGCAAAGTATACATATATATCAGTTATATACAAGCGGAGCGCTTTATATCTATATAATCAAAGGTTCTATCAAAACGAAATGGCTTATAAGGTGGGACCCCTCACCCAATCGCAATCGGAGATCACAAGAGTAGCGTAATATGCAACCCACAGGAAATTGCGATTGCGATGAGAATCTGGACCCGATGTGTCTATAAACCGTAATTGATAAGTCTCGGAACTTAAATAAATAGAGAATTTGCGAATACAATGAAGCCCAGAGCATATAACCAAAGGTCCAAGGTATATATATGGAGCACACAAAATGAAGTTTTATATGGTGGGACCCCTTCCCAATCGCATCGGAGGTAAACAAAGCAGAGGGACTTGCAACTCAAAGTTGCGATTGCGATCAATCGCAATCGGAAATCGCAAGGGGATCGGAACGTGCAAACAAAGAGTTGTGATTGCGATTGAAAGGCCGGACCCGATGGGTTTATAAGCCAAGACTGATATATGTTTGAAGTTTCACCATAAAAATGAATAATCGCAATCGGAAGAGGCTGAGGAGTGATACATTGCATCGGAAAGATCAGCAAGTGAGCCCGAAAGGAGTTCTTATTTGTTTAAAGAGTTCTTATTATATAATGTCGAGAATTGATTTAAGTCTTTTTAAAAGGAAGTTTGTATGTATGCCGAGTGTTGAAATTACTTATATATATATGAAAAGGCATTGTTATATATATATATATATATAATGTTGTTGTAATAAGCCATGTGGTCTGTAGACCCACGGGCCTCAGCTTAACGGGAGGGCGATTCTTAATATACAATGACTGTGATATATGTTCGTTCTGCTTGTGGAAAGTTCCACATCAACAAGACACTTGTTGCAAGTCAGCAGTCACGTATTTTTCTAAGAGGCACTGATATAAAAGCACTGTTACACGCATGCAGCAATTACACCACAGCAGAGGACAAAAAAGCATACAGAGCAGAAAAGAGTCAAAACACAGTCACAGAAAAGACAAATGTGTAGCAAACCAAGAGACAAAATGAGTTGAGCTAGAGTTCACTTTGTAATAAGAATGTAAATATTTTAATTATTTTTATTGTTTGTGATGCATTGGCAAGTCTCCGAGAGAAAAGAAACTCCCACTATAATGTTAAAATTGACACCTACAGTTATAATTTCTGAGTAAGCTGATAAAAGGAGGGAGAAGGCAGAAGGCAAAGAGACATGACTTTCCATTTCGAATTCCAAGCAGAATACAAACAGTCATGTGAGGAAATCTATAAATAATATCATCTTGATATGCATAGTGAGTTTTTTTTTTTTGGAGCAAGGGAGAGAGCATATATAGAGAGAATGCAGAATATAGAAGGCAGAGAAGATTAAGAGAAGCTACAGAACAGAGCTGATATCTGAGGTAAATCAGCAAACATTCAGTTTTAGAAAATGAGGAAGTTGGAGCTTCCCTATCAAGTTGTAGCTTGATAGCTGTCAGTTGTAGCTGACTGAGGTTGGAGCCTCCTGTAGGTTGGTGCCTGTAGAAAACTGAAGGGAGTTGGTGCTTCCTTGCAAGTTGTAGCTTGCAGAATTGAGGTAGGAGCCTCCTGTAGGTTGGTGCCTGCAGAAAAACAGTGGTGAGAGGGAGGTGGAGCTTGCCTTTGCATCACAACAATAATAAGATGTGGTTTTCTCCCTTTATGGGTTTCCACTTATATCTGGTGTCTCTGTGCATGATATTTATGTATTGATCTGATATGTATCATTTGCTTAATACCTGCTGCTCTCATATTAAGTCTATTGCTCTATTAAACTAATACTTTCTGATTACATTCTAAAATTACTCTCACATCAAATTGAGTTTGAAATGAGGGTGTAAATAAGTTTAATGAAAAGTTTTAAGAGATCAGGAATGTATTAAACTGATTCAACCCCCCCCCCCCCCTCTCAGTTTAATTAGAGGTTCAACACACAAGTGGTGTAGTCTAGGACAAAACATCTCAGGAAATTGGCCTTTCCCTGCAAGCTCTGTAGCTGCTTGAGGGTTCGAGGTGGAGGTACCTCCTTGATAGCTTTGACCTTGAGGGGGTCCACTGTAATTCCTTGCTGGGACACAATGAATCCTAACAGCCATCCTACTGTGACGTAAAAAATTCACTTGAAGGGGTTCAAGCGTAGATTGTACTGCCGACATCTTTGAAATACCAGTCGCAGATCCTCGAGATGATCTAATTGCTTCTTGGATCGAACAGTGAGGTCATCCAAGTAGGCAAGGATAAGGTGCGATAGGTCATGAAGGATGTAGTTCATGGGCCTCTGGAAAGTGGCTCCAGTGTTCTTTAGAAAAAATGGCATCACCTGGTATGTGAATGTGCCCCAGGGGGTAGTGAATGCAGTTTTGTACTAGTCAGTGTGACGGATTTGGATTTCGTTATACCCAGAGAAACCAACCATAAAAGAGAGGGCCTCATGTCCTTCACATGAATAGATGACTTGGTCAATGAATGGGTAGGGTAGTTATCCTTTAGACAAGCTTTATTCAAATCATGGAAGTTGGTACAAACACGTATGGTTCCTTGTTTTTTCATAACAAGAAAACGGTTGGAAACCCAAGGTGTATAAGCGATGGGGTAAATGAACCTGGCTTTGTGAAGCTTATCAATTTCTCGTTTAATTTATTTTGTCTTGGATGGGTGGAGTTGATTTTGTTTTTGACGTACTGGTGGTATGTCATGCCAGGTGTCAATATGGTGCTCCACGATAGTGGGACTAAGCCCTAGCATTTCTGAGTTGTCCCATACAAAGATATCTCGATATTCTTGCAACAACTGGGTGTAAGATGTTATCTCTTCTGGTGAACATACTACCCCTAGTGCAATATCCTCGATTTTTTTATGATTTCTAGAGATATTCACCTTGATTGTAGGTGAAATGTTCGATATGTTCCCTTCTTCAAACGCATCAGGTGCCGAAATGGGATTTTTGAAAAAATCGACTTTCCCTGATGGGAGGAAATATTTTGACTCGACTGCATAAATATCTTGGTTTCCTGTCTTGTTAGGGTTGAATGTTTTTTTAGGGAGAAAAAACGAGCATTGATGCATTGCATCCCACAGATAATTGGGTTCCGTCATGTCCTCGAGGATATCCTCATCTGAATGAAATAAGGATCCTAAGGTGGATTACATTTGTGCAGGGCCATGAGGAAGAGGTTCAGTCCTAACAGAGCTGGTCGACAAACATGAAAATGATTCCATCATCGATGTGGTGGAGCCGAACATGATTGACAGAGTGCAGACTGACTGGGTTTGCACACTCATTGGTACAACTACTCTTGTAGTTGCAGTTGACTCGACACCTATGACTAATGACAAGACAAACCAAGTCATGGTTCTGATAAATGATCATATGAATCGTATGTGATGTATCGTGTTGTTGGCATTTGGTGGGGAAGGAATCTCTATCATGGCAACTTGCATGAGGGAAAATTTGGGTTCCTCCTTGGTTTGAGCACTTTGCAGAATTTGGAAGTTGTGCTGGGTGTAGAGGTGCCTGAATGTTTCCATTAGTGGCCATGCCTTTACTCGTGGTTATGGTCAGTGCAGATGGTGCATGGAACCAATTTTCCTATAGATTATATGGTGTGGGATCCAACACTACTCTTTGTCACTGAGGTGGATGCTTGGAAAGGATCATGCGTGGGAAAGAGAGTCCTTTGTTGCCATTTCTAAGTTTTTAACTTTGGTAAGTTTGGATCTCTTGGGGAGTGTAGACTTGACGCTGCTCTTGCCACTCTGAGATTTGGGAGATGATCACATTTATTTTATGATGAAAGTGTGAGAAAATCCAACAATAGCAATGCCTGACCTTATCTAGGTTAGAGAGAAGTCTTTATGGGAGGGAAGAGATTATGTGAAATTTGTTCGTGAGGTGCTTCATTTCTTTGCACTAATTGACCTGGTGGCTAATTTAGTCGCATAGCTCGCATGTTGGCCTAGGATGGACATGGGTCATGCTAGGTCAATGCATCTTTTTGAATCGCCCAATGTGCTGGAATGGGTATGGGGTAGACTGCCTGTGGGCGATCTGCCTTCCAGTAGGGTTTTTGAGCTATGGATTTATGATATCTCGATAGTGCATCTCTAATAAATGTATCATGTCAACTATTGGGCGCACTCACATAGTGCTACTCATGGTGATTGCCCTGACATACTAGGCAAACATGAGTGTTCTCGTCCTATACATTTGGTGACGTGATCGGGTAACAACGGCAAATCGCTTCTAGGTCCTAGCAAGTGGTGACCACATGGTTGCATTGATTACACAATGCACATGTTGGTCTTCTCCATGGAGGGCATATCAAGGGAACTAAGGATTCCTCCTCTGGTCACCTTTTAGCTGACAGGAAGAGAATGGACCTACTTGTCACATCCTCTTGCATTGTCAAGTTGGCCATGGATTTTTTTTTAGAGTCATCTTCAAGGGAGAGGTGAACTATGGCAGTGCATATATTGGTTAGCACTAAGCAGAATCGAGGGATGTAGTGGCATTGTTCCAATGGGAGGTTTCCCCTGCATGCCCGACATGAAAATTGGGCTTCTCGTAGGCCAACATGGTACACCCAATCAATGGGATAACATTGCAGGATGAGCTCCAGAGCTGCGCAGTTGTCAATGAAATGGTCATGTTCATCGCAAAGTTCACCACATATGATAAGTGGAGGGAAGATGAACGAAAGATGTTCTGGTGACTGTCGTTCTTCCTGCATATACAATATGATGCGAGGTTCTCCATGTGACTACATAGGGGGATCCTCTTGATATGACTACTCAATGGCATGTAGGGAATCCCTATATTATGGTATTTTTGAGCAGCGATGGGTGTAATGCCCATAATTGTTGCAGATAGCACATGCATGATTGGTACACAATGCCTTGCCTTGATTTTTGATGGCTGGGTCCTTTTTACGAGACTTTTTTGTCGTGATATTTGCTTCAGAGCTTAGGAGCGGTTTTAATTCATCCAGCTCCGGGAAGATATGGGTAGGGTGTTCTACTATGTTGCATATGGTGCAAGGTTGTAATTCCTGTTGTATGATGGGATTTTATGCCTTCTTCCCCTTTTTATGGGATTTCGTTATCGTGAAAACTAGGTTTGCGGTAGGAGTGTCCTTAGGTGGTCTAATGGTGACAACCTCCTTAACAGGTGGCTTCTCCAAAGGAGTAAGGGGGATTAACCCTATAGAGGTGATGCCTGTGACTCCAGTCAAGGTAGGTGGGACCAAGTACCAAACTAGTATGGCAAAGGATACATTTGGCACAACTGTTGCCAAGACCTGTTGTGACACAAAACTAGGTAGGGGGTATAAGAAAGGATTTTAGGATACTGCATAAGAAAGAAAGGTTGTTGTGGTAGATGCCTCGATGTCATTACTGCTCGTATCTATCTCCTGGTTGGTATCGATGCTTGATGTAGACATTGTTAGTACAAATCTTAATTGCAAGCGTACAAAAAAGGGTCACTTTGGTCGTGCATAACAAACAACCCTAACAATAAAGATGGCTACCAATATATTTACATCTACAATTAGTTGACCAAGATAAATGCTGCAAAATCTAGATCTATGCATTAAAATACATTAAGCAGTAAATAAAAGTAAGAGTTGCTCCATGCATCCAATGGACAAGACAAGATTTTTTTAAAGAACTTTTTTATTTTTTGACACCTGGGAAGGAAACATAGAAAGATGTTACCAGTCCCCCTCAATGGGATGGGTTCTTGTAAGTCCTTAGCACTTTAGATCTAAAATCTCTCTCTCTTGATAGTGTAGAAAACCCACACAAAAATGGAACTCAAAGGGAGCTCACAAGAAAAATGGTAGCAAAATATGACAATGATGGAGGATCAAAGTCAGACCAAAAGTATAGATCTAGAGTGATATTTAGGCAACAAAAGGTAGTGAAATGAATGGAAAACCCTTCTATTTATAACAAAATATTGAGTTAGTCAAGATATTGGTGCATAATTAAAATATTATTAACCAAATCTAGATCCAACTTTTATGGAATATTTGATTATATTTGTTGGAGGGAAAAAGAATTTGACTGGGGTCAAATCCCCTTATTTGTAAATAATAAATAAATAAATTATTTATTTATTATTTTAAGGATGTAGTTGATTAATAATCAAATAAATAATTATTTGTTTAATTATTTATAAATGATTTAGTCAAATTTAACAAGGAATATTATTTAAAGAAGGTTTAAATAATTATTCCTAGAAAATAATAAGACAAATAATGATTTATCTAATTAATTTTCTTCTTTTGGGTTAAATATGACCATGAATATTAATTAAATTGTTTTTTAACTAATTATTCCTTGAGGAAAACCAAACAAATATGGATTTATTCGATATTTCCTCATGGGGTTTCCTGTTTAGACCATAAACAACTTAATAAATATGAATTACTAAGTTATTTTTCATAGTGAAAGAAATTTTACTTAGGGTAAAATTGGTCTTACATGGTGTGCTTTGGTCCATCTAATATTAACAAGTTAGATGACCAAAAAATGGTGTAACAGATTCCCCCCCAGTGTGCGAGCATTAGGAGCTAATCGTATGACCGAAGTACGTTTTAAGAACTCAATCACTAGACACCAAAGGGGAAGTCAAAGAGAGAGAGAAATATAAGGTAGACCAAAGCGCTAGAGGACTAGAACCTAAGGGGGCGAGACTTACAGGTGCGACAAGTCTATTTTATGAGTGATTACCTATGCTATAGGTAGTGGGGGAGGCATACCTATGCCCGCTGAGACAAAGTAAAAAGAATAATGCGTCCAGTAAACAAGGGACTGAACTATATAGTACATGCTGGCATAAACATGAGCCAGATAAAGAACATCATAATGAATCCCACATACATACTGTGTCTGGGATAACAGCCAAGACTTATACAATAATATCTAAGTACATGAGATATAAATACAACCAAAGCGCCCCTATAAACAGGAAAGGGCTCTACAAATCTAACTAATACCTACAAACAAAAAGGTGCTACAAGTGGCTGAGGGCATCATCAAATTGATGGGGCTGCATCAAAGGCTGTAATGAAGAGATCATCCAGGCATGTGGGGGGCTACCTGAAGGGCCACCTACTCATGAGATCTGAAACATCTCACACACACCCAGGAATTGCTATTTCAATCTGTTGCATCACTGAACCATGAAATTTAAGGATCTCGATCATGCTGTAAGGAGCTAGAGCTGAGAAAAATTCAAGTCAAAGGGCTATGACGAGTCCCCTTTCCTGACCTGTTTTCTGGAATGAATAAGCTGATGTCGACAGAAGGATGTCTACCATAGGTGAGGCATTAAGGTATCCTCAACTAAAGCATGAGAGAAAATAATAGATCAGCTGACAGATAGACACCAGGGATGATGATGAAATGGGGGGGGACTGAGTAGTGGACGGACGACTTCCCTTGTTAGAGCATAAAGGGCATGGATGACCTGGTAGCGACTGACATAATATCAAAGGGGATAGGGGAGAATATGACTGAATCCCATAATGTGCGACACGAGAGAGGAGCCAAGTAATGAATGATGGAGGAATATAGCGGGATACAAATGGATTCGGGATAGACTCTATGAATGCAATGATGACTCAACTTAGATGCTCTAAAAAAGGGTGACTCAATGATGCTGCCACACAGAAAAGGTCCAATGGGGACCATAAAGACATGAGTACAAGATGGTTACTCATGAAGAAAATTGACATGAGCATGGACAAGTATGGAGGCAAAGTGGTGCCCCAACTACAAGCAATGAAAGTGAAGAAATTTGATTTTGAGGGGTGAAGTGACCCTTCTTGGGAAAATATGTCCTGATGAAGTATCAAATCACAAAAAAAATAATAGATACCCATTTGACAGCTCGGTGAGAGCTTTCCAATGGTACAGACAGTTTGTCAAGCTGAGCTAGAGTTTGGCTACAGAAGGCAAAAGAAAAATTAGGGGTTTCTCTTTTAATAAGGCATTTTCCCTCCAAATTCACTCATTTGCAAGTGTAGCTATGATGAATGTAGAGAGGAGAGAAGGCCCTAAATCTTGTGGTCAGTGTAGCGGACAAACCAACCATTGGAATCGAGATCCGTCAGTTGCAGTTAAGAGGCCTAATCCTACTCTTTCATTTCAATGGATTGAAAGTTGAGTTTAGGTGCCTAGAGCTCATAAATAGACCCCTTGTCCTCTTCACGGTCGAGTGTTATAGCATCAATTTTCACCCTCATGTGATTAATGATTGTCTCTTTGGCCTTGGGCACCCATTCCCACAGACTTGAATAAAATTTCATAAAAAACAGTGTTTCAAATCCCATACGCAGTTATGCCATTAAAATCATCAAAAAATATATAAAATTCCCTATTTTTGAGCCTGGGTTGATGGTTATTCCCTTAATTCAACCACCCAGCCCGTGGCCAACTGTTTCCAATAGATTGAAACTACTTTGAGGGAGTATAAAAGCCCCTCACATGCATGGCCTAAGGGAGAGAAAGAAATTTATAGACATTATACTCTGTTGGAGCCCCAATTCAAGTCTGATTTCTCGTGCCTCTTGCACTTCCCAGATTTTCACAGGAAACCCTTGTTTCCTGGAGATGTTCATCAGCTTATATGTCATCTTGTGTGCACAAGTCTTGAAAGAATCCTAGTGAGGCAAGGGCAGGATGGATCCAGACGATGGTATGTTTGAAGATCGTGGAAGGATTCAGGTGACCTCTCCACCTTTCTATTATTGTACATGTTGTTCGTAATGAAGAAAAAACATCTTGTTCCCGAATTCACGTGTTAATATTTGCTTGCATATGTGAAAATATTGTTAGTTAAACATTTATTATTGTTTATATGATGTTTCACATGGATTACACTGATATTTAGGAAAGATATATGCTGTACAACTAGGTTTATGTGCACGTTTCTTCTTGATTTTCAGGTTGAAGAGGAAGAAGGTTTGCTGGGGGTTTGGACCCCGCGGGATCTACATGAAACGTAGGATCTACGGGTGAGTTCTACAATCAATGTTATCTAGTTTTTAGCATATAATCTTGGTTGTGTGAGTCCTTCTTGAATAGAATGCCCTGATCTATGGAGGTTTTTGACCCAACGACCTCTAGGGAGTTATTTCCCGAAACAGAACCGGTGACTCCGCTGGGGATCGCATTCTTGTGATTCCCCTGTTGGGTGGTTTCAGCTGTTTTAAAGGTTTTCGATAGTTGTAATCATTATTTCCAGTCCAGTTAGTTTTTTCTCAGTCAAACTAAAGACCTGGTTCTTTAGCCAGACTTGATCATCTTTATTTTTCATTATTTACTTTTCCATATGCTAGTTTTCCTCTATACAGACGCATATACATGCAGGTTTTGTTAAAGTAAGTCGTGTATACGCGGGTTTCCTTTGACACAGTCGTGTATGCACGCTTGTTTCAAAACTGCTGAGTAGCGTATGCCTGAGAAAATTTTGAAATTTTTGATTTCTTGACTTTTTGGTCTTGTCTGTCTATAGAGACCTGTTCCTGCAGTGTCCTTTTAGTCTCTGGATTGTGTTGAAAGTGGTTATTAGTCTTTTTCTCTCTTGTTTGGTTGAAGACGGGCTTATTTGGAAAATCTTGTTTTTTTAGTGCTTGCATTTCTGGTTTGAGTACCAAGATCTCTTTCTGGGGATTCTTGGTTGTTCTGCTTCATCAGGATAGAGAGCTTCTGCTCATATGCTCTTTCCTAACTTGATGTCTTGCTTTGCACTTTAATTTTTGCCTTCTTTTCGGTTGGTTTTCTTGATTTCATTTGACTAGGTCTTGTTGCAATTTTTGAAGATTCATTCTTGGTTCTTTGAAGTTTTGTTTGCTGCAAGATTGTGCTATTCTTCTGGGTTAAGTTACTGAGTTTCTTGTCTTCCTTTTGCTCGTATAAGTCTTGCTACTAAGTGGCACTATAATATTTGGAGCATTATTTTTGGAGTTTTTCTTGAAATTCGAAGATTGTTTGGCTTGGTAATTGGATAGTCTTCTTGGTCTCTTTGAAATCTTCTTTTTATAAAATTCAAAAGCTCAAAAACATTTTGTTTTTCCATTGCCTTTTTTTTGCATTTTTGTTTTGGTTTCTTTCCATCTTTTGAAGCCTTGTTGAGATTTCTTACCTTCGGTTTCTGACTTGATTTGGGAAGGGAATTTTCATTGGTTTCTTTCTCTTATTTCAAGCATATTTTGGTGTCTTTATACTGAGAGTTTCTGATTTGGGAACTAGCTTTGTGGACAACCGGAAAAGTGATAGAACTGAAGGATTCTTGGGAAATTTCTCTTTGCTTTGTTAGATTTTGCATCTTAGAATTGGCATGCTCTTAGTAATTTGCATTAGGTGCACTTGAACATTTGTAGTCTTTTTCATAAATTTTGCGAGTGTGAATTTTGATATCTAAAAAGAAAAAATAGTCTCGTAGAACCCGTGTAGAAATTTATTTTCATCGAAAGGCAATTACTACATCTGCATGTAGTTTGGTTTTCATTAATTTCTTTTCTGCGTCATAAAACACCACGAGTTTCATTTCCATATTCCCTTGACTTAATATAACAGCCAACTAAAATAAGCGCAATAATTTAAAAACAACTAGCAAGTTTTTTTTTATTAAGTGTCATACACCAACTAGCTAGGTTGTAGGGCCTTGGATTAGGTGAGTGGAGAGTTAACTCTCCAAGGCCGCTCAAACTAAAACATAGAAGTTTATTAAATGAGCGAAATCCAACTCCGTTAGGTGGACCGGGAAGGCTCTCCTCCAGAGAGTCAAGCGCGAGGGGAAGTGAAAGTTGAGAAGAGAGATACCCCCTCTCTGATTTACTGGATCTTGCCTTAAGACCGTTCCGCCCGACTTCTGACATGGATTGGTGCCCTTAGTTGCCATTCCTAGGTTCCACACAGGTGACTGCGGGGGGGAATACCCATGGTACCTGAGGCTGACGTCGTATCACTTCCAGTAGTACTTCTGGAGGGTGCCCCGGTGAAGCTTGGGTACTTGCACCAGCAAAGGTTATTGTTAGGAGGTTGGTGTGATTGTTTCTATTACCTTCGCTAGTAGGTCTAGGCCGTAATTATCCTAGACTACTTTCGGGAGGTCCCATTTTTTTGCTTTCTTGTATTTTGGTGTCCGGTCCTAATCACCTAGAGCAGAAATACCTGAAGGTTGCTTGCTTGGTTGCATCTCAGGGATTTTTTTTGTAGTGAGTGCTCTTTTCTCTTAGCTTGCCTATATTTATACTTTTTTGAGTCTAATTAATCTGTTAAAGTGGCTGATCAAGTGCCTCATCGATCGAGGAGAGTTCGAGGGTTATCTCCCGAAAGTGTAGAGCCTTCTTCAAGAAGGCGTAGGAGTAATATAGCAGGTGAATATCACCCAGTGGTATTTGACGCAGTGGAGAGAGATCCTCCACAAGGGCTTGAAGGTTTTGTAGTTGGTTCCAATGTTGGTTCCGAGAGGAGCGCTCCGCTCACCTCGAGAGTCTTATTTCCTCGGAAAGAAGAAATAGAAGTAGAAGAAGTATCTCAGTCTCCTCAGTTAGTTCCATCTCCTCTTCCTCCTGATTATTCATTTGTTGTTGAGTACATCGGACCCGAGTCACAAAGACCAGAAGATCCTCCATTTTATTCATACCTTTCAATGGCCACGACTGGGAATGCGGCTTCAGCTGTGAGTGCTGCAAGCATTCAGACTCCTGCTTCGGTAGAAGGAGGAGGCACAATTGCTATATCTTCGATTGCTTCTAGTGCTGTTGTGTTTGGCTCTGGTTTCACCCAAGAACAAGCTTCTCAATCTGGTCCCTTTTGTTTTGGAATGCCCACTAGTGGGATTCCTTCGTTTTCATTTTCCACTGCTACAACTGTGTCTGCACCCATGTCTTCCATGGCTAGTGGGTCAGCTTCTTTTCAAGGGTCCCCCTTCGGAAGTGGGCATATTCCTAGTTAGAATCCTTCCTTAGGGTCTTTTCCTTTTACTTCTCAGACTCAGAGTTTTAACCCTTGGTCTGGAGGTCAGAGTTCGACTACCTTTACAGGTCGGAACCCTGTATTTACAGCAATGGGGGCAGGGAATCATTTTTATGCTAGTCAGCAAGGGAATGCTTCTTTCCCTTCGTCGAGTTCTCATCAGACTTTTTCCCCTCTTTCTAACACTTGGAACCCCTACCAGGGGGTTTCCTCTTTATTTACTACTTCGGGGGGGGAACTGGTCCGGTCTATGGTATCTCTACGTTGGGAGGGGGTCCTTCTCCAAATGCTGGGTCCTATGGCCGAACATTTTCTATGAGTTCTTTTTGGCAACCTGGTGCCTCATCAAATCCAGGTTATTCTTTTCAGAATGTTGGGAATTCATCCCACCAAGGATGGAATCCTTAGGCTCCTCCTCGTTTACCTTTTCTGGCAACGTTGAACTTGCCAGATTTGTCGAAATTGATGAATGATCCGATCCGATATTGTCTGAGATGGCCTCCGGTTCCTACCAAACTACCTTCATACATTCCAAAGTTTGAAGGCAAGAATGGAGAGGACCCGACTGATCATATCACCACTTTCCATCTATGGTGTTCATCTAACTCCCTGATCGAGGATTCGATTAGGTTGAGGTTGTTTCAACACACCTTGACTGGAAACGCTGCCAAGTGGTATATTGAGTTAACAGGGGGTAGTTTTGCTACTTTTGGAGATCTGGCTACTACATTTCTAAATCATTTCCAGTTGCTTGTCCGTTATGATGCCGGGACTGAACTCCTAGCTAATTTAAGCAGGACGACGCAACCCACATTTCTTACCATATTCAGGAATGGTGGAGAAGGAAGAGGCTTATCAAAGCTCATATTCTAGGATAATTCCTTTTGGAATGGTTTTTGAAATCTTTGCAGGCAGATATTTCTAAGGATGTAGCCCTCTCAGGGGTATTTTCGGAGGAGCAGGCTATTTTTCGGGCCCAACAACTTGAATTGATATATTCTCAGTCTAGTTTCCTTCATAAATATTTTCCTAATTCTTCTCGCTCCAAATTAGACTTGTCCAAGACTAAACCCGGTCCTCATGGTGATGGACTTAGTGGGTCGATCGATAATGGTGCAGCTAATCTACTTAGTCAATTGCAGCAGTTGTCTATACAATCTGCTTCTTCTGGTCAGGCTGTGCCTGTTGAGTCATCGCCTTCTCAATCTTTGTTGGTAAATGTCATTCATACTTCCGACCCTAAATGAAATCAACAATCCGAAGCGAATAAGAAGGGACGAAATAATAATAAGAAAAATGGCAAGAACGGGAAGGGTAATGCAAATAAATCCAACGAGCATGTTGGTGAGGGTCCAAAGGATAAAAAGAAAGTGAAGTTTCCATGCAAGCTATGTGCTGGAGACCATCTTACTCACCTTTTCCCTAAGATTCAGGATGCGCAGCGCTTGTTAGCTCAGCAGGGTTCTTCTAGTTCCTAGGCTGTGTTGACAAACCCTTTGCCCCAAGGGCAATAGTTAGTTGTTGGCACAAATCAAAATACTGGGGATTCCTCTGGGGGCACCCAGGAAGGGGAAAAATCGTCAAACATATACATGATGAGTGCTCACGTGGATATCGCCACGAGATCTCGTGATTATGGCAAAGAGGAGTCTTCGAAAGCCAAGGGTGTTCCCGATCGTGCTGAGCCGCTTCATATTCCGAGGCCGACTGTTGAGCCTATACCTCGGATGCCAAAAGCATCTACTAAGCGTACGATGATTAATCCAAATGCCAAGGCTGCCCAAAACTACTCTATTTTGGAAGATCTGGCGCAAAGTCCTTGTGCTATGCCAGCTCTTGAGGTGCTTCAGTCTTGTCCAGCTCAGCGCAGTGCTCTGCTCACTGCTATTGGGGCTATCAATCCAAAGAACTCTCTTGTGATTACATTCGATATGTCTAATTTTAAAAAGAGACTCCCCCATCATATGGCTTTTCATATCAAATCGTCATATCGGAAATTCAATATTTTTCGAACGATCGTTAATGAGGGTGCTTCCACATGTGTGATGTCTCTCGCATGTTGGAAGGGAATTGGATCTCCAGCAGCTATTCCATCTACTACTCTTCTGACTGCGTTTGATGGTCATTCTCACAAACTGCATGGTATTGTCCCAGCTTTTCCCATCTGTGTTGGGGGCAAAACTGTAAATATAGAAGTTGAGATAGTTGATGCAAGCTTGGACTACAACCTTTTGTTGGGGCGAAACTGGATTTATGAGATGGATGCCATTGCATCCTCATTATTTCGGGTTATTTGTTTCCCTCAAGAAGGGAGGATTGTTACAGTGGATCAACTGGACTGTTCTCCTGTAGACCCGAATGCATCTACTGACTCAACTATTCCAAAAGTGGATAATACCAAGCCGCTTGTTGAGAATTTAGGGGTTGGAATGTATTCTTCTTTGATGGGTACTTTTGATATTCCACATCCTACCGTTCATATAAATGCAATTTCATCCTCCAGGACTCCTATTCGAAGAGAGTTCTTTAGAACTCATTATTTTTCGGACCCTTGGACCTTGCCTTCCCCTACCTCCACATTAGCGGAAGGTCAAGTGGGTGGAATGGCATTTCCGATGTCTGCAGCTGAGATTGCTTATCAATCTATTGTTGACTCTGCAGAGTCCATTCTGGCTCCTCTTCTTCTAGAGGAGTTGGATGGCGATGTGGCTCTGGCTTGGACACTTAGTTCTTCTTCTGCCCAGGATTACCTTGATACCACTCTTCCATATGAAGAGGCCATCCTGGAAGCTATGACTGGTATAGATAGACCGTGGGATGATTTGCATCATCGGTCTTACTTTTTACCTGATTTGAACGAATTTGAATCAAGTTTTCCAAGTCCTTTGTCTCCTGGTCCTGTTCACCCAGTCCTGAACCCTTTAGCACCAACACAGGTATATGCTGAAGGGAACATGGCTGTGATTTATACAACTATCCCGGTGAACATTTCCAGGGATCCCAATGTTATAGAGAATGTCTTCATCAGAGCTGAATGTTCCCCTGAAGAGATTCAGATTTACACCGATCTCTTTAAAGAGTTTAGGGATGTATTTGCTTGGTCTTATGAGGAAATGCCTGGTATAGATCCGTCTATTGTCCAACATGAGATCAAGACTTACGAAAACACTAAGCCTGTGAGTCAAAAACTTCGTCCGGTCAATCCTAGGAAGGCAGCAGCTATCAAATCTGTGGTGGAGAAGCTGCACAAGGCAGGATTTATTTATCCAGTTCCTTTGACGGAGTGGGTTTCGAATCCTATTCCCGTGGATAAAAAACAAGGAACAATTCGAGTTTGCATTGATTTCAGAGACCTTAATAAACCATGTCAGAAAGATAATTACCCCACACCATTTATAGGTCAGATTATCGATGAGTATGCCGGTAATGAGATTTTCTCCTTCATGGACGGTTTCTCCAGATATAATCAGATTACTATCCATCCTGAAGATCAGCATAAGACTGCCTTTATTTGTCCCTAGGGTACTTTTTCTTACAAGAAGATGCCTTTTGGTCTTAAAAATGTTGGGGCTACTTTTCAATGGGTCATGTCATATGCCTTCCACGACATCAAACATATTATCGAGGTGTATTTAGATGATTTAGCTGCTCGTTCTCGAAAGAGAATGGATCATCCTGCTCACCTCCATCAAATATTTGAACGATGTCGTTTCTACAAGATTAGGTTGAATCCGAGCAAGTGTATTTTCGTGGTTACATCTGGTCGGTTATTGGGATTCATTGTGTCTTCGGAAGGGATTATGGTAGATCCCTTCAAGGTTGAGGCAATACTTTGGTTGCCTCCCCTGTCGTCTATTCATCAACTTCAAAGTCTACAAGGAAAAGCTAATTTTATTCGGAGATTTATCATAAATTATGCTAAAGTTACCAAAGGATTTATGAGATTGTTGAAGAAGGGAGTTCCATTCTTTTGGGATGACTTCGCTCAGTGCTCATTCGGTGCTTTAAAAAAAGCATTGACCTCTGCTCCTTTATTGAGTCCACCTGATTATAGCAGGGATTTCCTTTTGTATCTTGCAGCAGTAGAATCTACCATTGGTATGGTTTTGGTTTAGGAGGATGATGCTCTGGCAAAGAATATTATATACTATCTTAGTCAAGGCTTGATAGGACCTGAACTCCAGTATACTTCGATAGAGAAGCTAGCTTTAGCAGCTGTTCATGCTGTACAGCGACTCAGACATTATATTCTTCTACGAAAAACTTATGTTTTGGCAGCAGCCAATCTATTTCAGTTTGTTCTCAGTAGGCGAGTGATTGGGGGCAAATACAATAGATGGATTGTGATTTTACAGGAATTTTATCTTGAGTTTATGTCTGCCAAGTCCAAGAAATCATTAGTTTTCGCGGAATTAATCTCTAAGTTTCCCTGCAGAGAAGAGATAGTCTGTGATGAATCTTTCCCGGATGAACATTTGTTTCTCATCTCTCCACAGGATCCTTGGTATGGAGATATCATTGTGTATCTTCAGACTGCGAAGTTTCCCTCTACTTTTTCGAAATATGAGCGCTGTAAGTTGCGTCACTTGGCTAAAAATTATTTGATTATTGGTGATGCTTTATACCATCGAGGGATTGATTCAATCCTGAGACATTGCTTAAATCTCAAAGAAGCTGAGGCTGTACTGATTGATTGCCACAGTGGAGCTTGTGGTGGTCATTTATCTGGGCTTGCTACAGCCCAAAAAATCTTGTGTGCTGGATACTTTTGGCCTTCAATTTTCAAAGATTGTATGGAGGCGGTCAAAAATTGTCATCCGTGTCAAGTCTATACTCGAAAAATGCGCGCTCATCCAGCTCTGTTTTTTCCAGTCATTACTATCGGTCCCTTTACAAAGTGGGGTATTGATTATACTACTTGTAACCCGCCTTCGGCTAAAGGTCACAAGTACATTATTGTAGCAGTAGACTACTTTACGAAGTGGGTTGAGGCTATGCCTAATTTTGGGAATGATGGTGAGACAACAACTCTTTTTCTTTTCAACCAAGTCATTGCTCGTTTTGGTATTCCTAGAGAGATTGTCACTGATCATGGCAGTCATTTTCAGAATAGCATGATGGCTGAGTTGGCTCTAAAATTAGGTTTCCGGCAGGAGCATTCATATCCATACTATCCTCAGGCCAATGGGCAAGTGGAAGCCATGAACAAATCCTTGAAGAACATTCTTCAAAGGACAATTAACAAAGCTCGATCCAACTGGCATATCATGCTGTATCCTGCACTTTGGGCATACAGGACGTCAGTGAAAACTGCAACTAGATTTACTCCGTTTCAACTAGTTTACGGGATGGAATCCATATTTCCCATTGAATGTGAGATTCCTTCTCTTAAGTTAGCTGTTGAACTTCTTCCTAACACTTCTAGCCCTGAAGAACATCTCCTTCATCTGGAACATCTTGATGAGCAGTGTTGAGATGCCGCCACAATGAATGAGGCGCATAAGAAACGAGTCAAAGTTCAGTATGATAAGGCGGTCAAACCTAGGGTTTTCTCGGAAGGCGACCTTGTTTTGGTCTATGCCCAAGAGAAATATGCCCTGGGGGCAGGAAAGTTTAAGTCTATGTGGTATGGCCCCTTCATCGTTAAAAAATTCCTTAAAAAAGGAGCATATACCTTGGTTGATTTTGAAGGAAATGAGTTGCCGGAGCCCAAAAATGGGCTCTATTTGAAAAACTATTATGCCTAGGCTTTGCCCTGGCATTTTGCTTTTGTATAGTAGTTTTTATTTTGTACATATCTGGTTTTTAGGTCTTTGATGTGATGGTGATGTTTTTGATCTGCTTTGGCAGGTTGTGTTGAATGTCATGAGTCATTATGGTTTTGCTGATGGTGCTAGTAGACACACCTGGAACTTGGCTTCCGCGGCTTGGGTGCTTCATCATCCATCCGATCAGCTGTTAGTATCAAGAGGAGTCTGCATTGGTCCTGCTTCCAATAATATAACAGAGTACACTATAGTTATCTATATACTCTCGGAGGAAATATCTTTGGGTGTTGATTCGTTGGTAGTTTTCTTGGACTCCCAGCTGGTAGTGTCGTAGTTGAAAAATACTTATCGGGTTAGAGATCCATTTTTACTCTGGTTGTTTTTTAGGGTAGGTTTGTTACAAAGATCATTTCAATTTTTAACATTCATTCATATTCCTTGAGCAGACAATTGGATGGCAGACTCATTAGCTAATCAAGCAATTGATTGGCATATTAATCATTCAATACAATAAAATTTAATCATCAAAAACATCATGCATTTTTAGAAATTTCTCACATCACATCATAAATCGCTGTATATATATCATCAGAGTGTTCAAAAACTATACAAAATTTGGATCCATAAGTCATACAAAATTAGGGCTTGTGCCCGATCATGTTCAATATCGAAAATATACAGTCATCCAGTAATCATATCTATCTACTCCTGTGGTCCCTGCCCAAAATTCGTGTTCCTATAGAACACGATCGCGGTGGTGACACGGCGGAATAACCGTACCCAGTCACATGGTACTCCCACTACCCGTCTCTGGATGGATTTAGGTAGATCTTCCACTGCAGCCATAGGCACTTGGCGAGTTAAACCCTCTAATTTCCTCTATACAGCATGGAGGGTCCTGTCTGGGTCTACAGTATCCGCCTCGCCTCTGCGGCGCTTATGCCATGGGTAGCCCTCAAGACGGACTCGTCCAATATCTATATCATGATCATCATAATATTGTAATTCATTTTGAATCCAATCAAAAACATGTTTTTTTTTTCACATTTTTTCACCTATATTGAAAAAATCCAAAAAAATCATATAATTAAAAAATTGCAATCTCACCGATTGTGCCCCATACCGCACCAGGTGGAAGGACGAGGTCTGGATCACCGCAGAAATACATCCCAGCATAGGGGTAGTCCTCCACGACAATGATTTGTTCTCCCCACCATTGGAATAACTCGTCATCCCAAGTGGTTCGGGGAACTTCACTTCCCCCCAGTCTCTTCATCAAATCTACCCATCGAGCAATTCTTGGGTCTCCTGGGCTATTGATTGAAGAGATCACTTTGGGTCAAAGCCCAGGAATCTTCTCAAAGAAGAATGTCATCAAGATGGTCCCATATCCAAAATGTTTTGTTTTTTCTTTCCAGATGGAAGTCAGTTGTTGCTTCATGTTCATTAGTAGAGCTATGCACCAATCATATAGGTGAACTAAGAATTCTACTGCTATGCTCATCTGCGTCCTGGATGCCTGATGTAAGGAAACAGATCCTGCCACCCTACTGATGGTAAACAGGAGAATTTTCATGTACATCTCTCTTAAATATTTTATAGCAATTTGAGTCCCTACTTTCTTGGACCCCTCTACACAGTAGACGTGGACATAGTCATCCACTGTAAGCCCTCCCAAAGGCTTACCATGCAAATCTACTAAGTCTCCCCTCCGGGAGAGTCCAGTAATGAAGTAGATGTCTTCTACCTCTATGTGTATTGGCATTTGATCTATTATGAAGCAATATTGCTCCGGTTCCCAATAATTTACTAGCATTTCGAGCAACCGAACATTACTCTTCATATTTGGCATTTTGAAAAAATTGAGAAATCCGCAATTTCGAAGGACATTGAGCGACTGTTGATCTTGCACTACTTCATTGTCAATCGTATTGTGTTCACGTTCCCTCCAAGATATAGTCATCCTGAGAAAAATCATTAATTTGTTCATTAGAAATGCTTTTTTACATTTCGGGTTGCGCATACGTGACTTACCCTGTACACAGTCGCGTATATACGCACATTTCTTCATAGGAACCCGCGTATGTGCAGACCCGTAATTTAAAACAAATATTTCTACGGTGAAATTTCCAAATTTTCACCCTATGAATGGACAAAATTGATGACAATGA